>VZSG01000286.1:745042-843778 GCA_013398315.1 Nothoprocta pentlandii
GGGGAGCCCAGAGCTGCCCCCAGTGCTCCAGGTTTGGCCTCCCCAGAGCTGAGCAGAGGGGCAGGATCAGGATCCCCTCCCTGCCCTGCTGCCGACGTCCTCCTGATGCAGCCAGGAGCCCGTTGGCCTCCTTGGCCACGAGGGCCCTGCTGCCCCATGGGCACCTCAGTGTCAACCAGGACTCCCAGGTCCCTCTCTGCGGAGCATTTCCTTAGGCTCAAGGAAAAGCCCCAGCAAGCAGGAACACCAGCCTCCCAACACAAGCCAGCAGAGACACTGCTCCCTGGGAATCGCAGCACCTTTAAGGGCTGTATCTATAATCAAAGGCTGCAATTTTTCCTTTACTCTCCGAGTCCTGCAATAGCATTCGGAAAGCCCAGCACGCTGCCAGTTATGGAGATGGGTTCCCCTGTTCCCGCCTGCGCTGCTGAAATTACAGCACGTAAATATTGATGGCCTCGGCTCCTTATATAAAAGGGAAAGGGGGAGATATGAAATATAAAAATCTGAGCATAATATAGTGCAAAGAAAACACCAATAAAATCACTTCCTGTAAAAAGAATAAAGGTTAGGGCCAACCGTTTTCATTCAAATTACTGGCACTTAGACAGATAAACAGTATTTGGTAATTTCTGCTAGGTACTAAAGGGGTTTTCACTCCCAAATGGCCCATTTCTACCAATTATGCCAATTAATTAGGGGAAAAAAAAGGATGGAGTCGAGGTGCTTTGATTCTGCGAGCTGAAGCAGGAGGGAGGGAGCCAGTCACAGGCGCAGGGACCCACCAGCCACCGACTGACAGCGGCAAACAGGCGGCTACAGCCGCACGGTCTGCAACGGGTGCAACACCGCATCGCCCCTGCGCAAACCTGCCTGTAAAGAGCTCCTCCACCACACGGAATAACTGCATTAGGATGCACGCAGTCACATCAAAAAAAGGACAAAAAAAGGTTTTTTTCCTCCAATCCAATCATCTACTACCATTTCCAATTGCTATTTTCCCCCCCCCAGGGAGAAGTACACAAACTTCTAAGGCAGCAAATACCATATCTCATATTTAAACTTGTTTAACCACTGGATTAGGAAGCAGCATCTATGAAGAGAGGGAAGCTGAAGCATCCCCTAAAAATCCCTGGTTTCAGCAAAGTTTCGGTAAAGGTTTCCTTGGAAACATAACTAATGCACTATCGCTATAATAACATAACTATAATAGTAACCAAAGCTTTCCTCCAATTGCACCGTGCTGCAGAAGGCGCCTTGTCCTGCACCGCAGCAGAGCCAAGCACCCGCGAGGACCCTCGGCCCCGCACACGGCAGCAGTGACAAAGCCGGGCGCGTTTTCCCAGGAAAAGGCAGCCTGCAAGGGATGCTCCGGACGCAACACACCCAGGGACATGGAGATCTGGAGCCGCTGCCCCTGGGAAACTGGCCTTGGAAGCAAGAGCTGCTCCCTGAGCCGCGGCTCCGGCAGCTGGGTTCCCACTCAGCAGAGAAGGGCCACGAAAACCATAGATAATCATCTCACGTGGCTTAGTGAGGCTTGAAGACTAGAGCAATCTCTGTGTGCAAAACTGAGAGCTGCAAGCAAAGCAAGCGCCCGTGTTCTCCAGTTCTGTGCCCAAGACCCAGACTGCAATTTTCATCCAAAAATGGCATTTCTCAGGTCCCCTTCCAAGCTCCCCCATCACAGACACGTATATTGGGTTTCAACTGGCCCGGTCAAAGAAGGGCCAGGGAGATTTCCAGGACTTTTCTATACTGCTAATGGCATTTCATTTCTTGTTTCTCCATTTGCTACACAGATAGCTTTGCAGTGTATTTTATGGCAGAGCTTCCATCAAGTTTCTGGCAAGGATCACACAGGACAGATTCTTGGCTGTGCCTCAGCCTGACTTTTTATAAACAAACCCAATTTCGGAAATGCAAGAACTAATCAGAGGAGACCTTCATCCATTCAGTCTTTGCACTGCTTGCTCTTCCCTACTGCTTTTAGTTTATTTGCTCAAAAATTGACTTTCGGCAAAACCTTGACTGAAAGCATAACCGATAAGAGGTGCATTAGAAACCAAGGTGTTTCAGCACCAATTCACCTGGCAAATTTCTCCCTCCATTCCCTTTTTAAAATATCAAAAGGATAAAAAACAGGAGAGAGAGGTCACCAAACAACAACAAAACACTAGGGCTCAATCCCCTGTGCATCCTCCCTACACCTTACCTGGATACTTATACACACTGACAAGAAACCCCGTCTTCTCCAAGCTCAGCTCTCCCAGCCTCTCCTCACCAGAGAGATGCTCCAGATTTCAATACGACGTCAGAAGAAAGCTTATTTAAACCCTTTTCCTTTCTTCACTTTCCTTGGCAACTAGGAGGGATGCAAATATTTCCCAAACAAAACAGGAACGGCACCAACTGCTACTATCACCATGCAACTGCTTTCAAAGCAGAGTGCGCCGTTCTAAGCACCCAACACCAATCAAATCGGCATTATATTGTTTGAATGCAACAGTAAAAGCATTTGAAGTTGAATTTCAAGTAATACAAAAGTCTGTCCTGTTCAAAAAAAAAAATCTATTAGAAACGCTCATAGTTACTGTACAGGAAATTTTCAGAAAAATGAAGGAAAATTTTTCACGAGAGCAGCTGCTGATCGCCTCACGTAAGGGCCATGGCCCAAACGCTGTCACTGATGTGTTTGTCCCTACAATTTCCCTCCTGTTGGGACGCTCGTGCTCACCCCGTTCCTGCCGAAGGAGGCACCTTCTCCTCCCACAGGCACCCACATGTTTAGGACTCCCCAGCGCCACCCCACGAATTCAACCAGATCCCCTGGGAAGGGCAAACGCTCCCAGGCTGCACCCTGGGAGAATCTGGGACAGAAACAGTCCCAATTTCGCTGCAGTAAGTAACAAGCCCATGACAAACTTGCGGCTACCGGAGCGCCAGGGTCCCGCAGTGCTGCCGCCCGCGGGACGGGGGAGCTGAGCTCGGTGTGCAACACGTCTCTGCTGAGCAGCTCTAGGCAGCATTTTCAAGGATTGACACAATTCTGCCTAGCAAGTAGGCAGAATCTCTCAAATCTCAACCTCCAGGACACCTCCTCCCCAAACTTCTGACCAGCCTGTATTTCTTGTTTATTTTCTGCCCCACTGCTGCTATCTCCCCTCCGTCGCCGCCACCAGAGTCACGGGTGCCCTCCCCAAGCCCCTCTATGAAACAGCTCAGCTCACAAACGCTGCAGAGATGCAGGGAGCACAGCAAGCTCGTCCCTGCGAGGGCTTTCACAGCTCGGGGCTTCGGTGTCTTTACACAGACATCACGCAGGTTGGAAGGAACGGCCACGGTCAGGAAGGCTGACCAGCTTTTGTACTGCGAGGTCCTTTGAGCACTCAAGACATTGAATTCCAAGTGAATGCAGCATGGCCATAACACACCAACCAACGCAAAGCATCCAAACCCTCTACACAGAAGTGTATTTCAATAAAAAGTTTTTTTTATATTAAAATCTCATTTTAAAAACATCTAAAGCCAAAAACTTAAGATATATTGCAGTTATATAGAAGTTATTAGCAATATATGTTACATAGCTTTATGAAGTGTTAATAAACTGAATAATAAAACATACTCTCAGACACTGAATTTATATTTATACAACGCAATTGCAACTCATTTGTTTGCTTTCCACCATTATGAGTAATTGGCTGCTCGGCTTCCCCTCGATGCATTTCTGCAAAATAAAACAGGGTCACCAGCCTCTCCTATCAGCCTCACCCCGGGCGGCAGCAGGGACGCGGGCCTCAAGGACCCCACGCGACAGCCGCTTCACACCGGCAGAACTGACAACGCGGGGCCAGGCGGGGTGGCTGGGGCGACACCCTGTAGGACAGCGGCAACGGGGGATTTACAGCAGGGTTTGAAAGCCATCCAGTGACACGCACTGCTGGAGGTGCCGACGCTCTGCGGCTCTCCGGAGAGACAGGCTGCGATTTACAGCGCTTAGGACCGCTCGGGTGCTACTCGCTCCGAGTATCATGCTCAATGCCCAGCATTCTGCAAACGGGAGGAGAGAGTCTGGCCAGAGCAGGAGGACGGGACTGCGAGCGCTGCTGGGCAACGGGGCAGGAGCCCGGCAGCACCACATGGCTCCAGGAGTCCTGCACGGGCAACCGCCTCCCACAGCCGCACTGCCACCCCAGCCCACCATTCCCATCGCATTGCTCCAAGAGGAGGGATGAGGGAAATCTCAATCCGGCAGCCTCTGAGCAGAGCAGGCAGCAAGCGATGGATGAAAGAAATCTCTAGGGCAGCAATGGAGAACGAAGTGCCAGAAACGGTCACTTAACAAACGAGCAGCTGTCAAGTGAAGGACTTCTTCAGATCTTTTAAGCAAAATGTTTGCAAATCCCAGCTGGAGCACCTAATGGGCTCCAAAGGGCAAGGGCTCAGTGGACTTGAGGAGGAAGCCTATTGTGCTGAGCTACAAGGCAGGGCTTACACGAGCCTAATTAACAGGTCCATTTAAGCAGATAGGTAGATAAAGGAGAAGCCTGGAGTCGATCCTTCCTCTGGGCTTCTGTGAAAGCCACCGCAGAGGAGCAGAGTGCGGCCGCGATGTCAGCTGCCCATCACAGACATCCTCCTGAGCGCGGATAATTGAAAGGCTTCCCGCGCACACGGACACCATGCCTGCCTGCTGGAGAAGCAGCCGCCTCCGACTGCATCCAAGATCAGAAAGGCGCCATCTCCCACCAGCTCGGTCCCAGGGCCTTGCCTGCTCCTCTGGATAATTAACCTCACATGAAATGAGGTGGGCAACATCACTGTGGTAACCTAAAGAGCAGGGCTCATTGATTGAGCTCCTGCATGCTGCTTTTATATATATATATATATATATATATATATAAAATATATATATATTTATATATGATTACAATTGAGTAAATATATAGTTCTGAAGTGGCCTGAAGTATGATCAAAACACACCGTTTGCTAAGGCAACAATGCCCCAGAGCAGGCGCAGAGAACATGGTTATGGGTACGGAGGCACCAGTAAGTGCTACTTAGCTCAGAGGACAAGTAGCACAGGAGCTGCTTGTGCTGCAAGGGAATCCTCTTCCTCGGCATAATGGGATGTGCTGAGAGCTACTGCAGCGTGCGCAGGGATGAGCCCCTTCCCAGGCAGCAGCCTCTCGCCTGGGCAGTTCTGCGAGCAAAATGCTGCTCAACAGGCCTCCCCGTCTGCAGAATGACCCACCTCCACACTGCACCTTCTCCTGGGTACGAGTCTCCACATGCATCAAACCACACGGGGAAAAGTCAGTATTTCTGCAGATGCCAAGCACTACCGGAGAGAAAGGGAACACACTAAGCCCAGGTTGAAGCGACCTTCGGGACGCTGCAGAGAGCTGCTTTGCTTTAAATGGTTCTACCTGTCAAAAAGACCAAATAAATCAACAGGGCTCAGGAATAGGTCCTCCCCCTGGCCCTCCCTCCCAGGCTGCTCTCCAGCGCAGTGCTGGGTGTTCTGGCTCGGAGTGACATGTCCTGTCTCCCACCATGTACATGAAGCCTTTAGCAGTTGCACTCAGCACCCGCAACACCAACCCCAAGTGCTCCCACCTTGTAAAACAAGAATCCAGTTTTTCTTTCCTGTACAGGGAATTAAGCCCACGGTTTCATTCAGGCTACGCTGTCTCCAACGGGAGCCCCAAGTCCCAGTCGATCTCTCCAGGGATGAGCAAGACAGACGGTGCTTAGGGACAACGCTCTTGCTGGTGTCTCAACCCAAGAGGTTTCTTTGTGCTCTGCTGTCATTTACCCGCCCGATTACTGTAATCACGTTTCACAGCCCTGGGGAGAGGAGCAATCCTGTCTTGTATTATTGTCAACAGTAAACCTACCGAAAAAAATCCATAGAAAAGATCAAGAACGAGGAACAAATAAATGGCACATAATACAAGCGTAGGCAACTCCACCAACTGGCCCTTAAAAAGGAAGAGGATCTGGGATGCAGCAGCATGCTTAAAAAATCCAAGCAGCCTGACACAAATATACAGTGAAGAGATCATTACAAACAGATGTGCAGCCTCATGCCAGTGGAGGTACCTTATGGAAACAACCATGGAGGAAAGAATACAGAGCAGAACGGATGGACACAGTACTTTCCACAAGACCTCCCCAAAGCAGCTTCAAGGGCAGCCCTACAAAGGTGCCTGTTGGAGTTTGTTGCCTACACTAACTTACGTGGACGCCCATTATAATTTTTATAATTTTTAATGAAACTGGATTTTATTTCAACTTAAACCAAGATGCTTCTAACGGCTGAGTAGTAAGTATTGCCAGGACCACGGCATTTGATCCACTTAACAGTGGCTGTCACCACCAAGAGAAAGCCAAATCAGATAGGACTCATATGGAAAATGAAGCAAAACATGCAAGGAGAGGCAGGCATGAATATGCCTCAGTTAGCAGGTGACTTCCCCAGCTGAGAGACATCTGCCAAGTAACCTGCAGTTCCAAACCAAGAGATGCACCTTGGCCCTTGTGAACCAGGGACAAGAGCCACGACAGGACGTTGGCCAAAGCCACAGGGCTGCAAACCCATGTGCACGCTGATGTCTCTGTTATCCCCACAAACGGACGCACAAAGCTGCAGTGGCTCCCGGCAGGGCATCTGCCCCTTCGCTGGGACATCAGCCTCCACGTACGCGCTCATCGGTGATAAAAGGGATCCTGCACAGTGGGTCGACATGGAATAACCCTGCACAAATTCCTTAGGGCACAACCAAGAGGATTTCAGGATGATGATAATAATAATAATAATAATAATAATAATAATAATAATAATAATAATAATAATAATAGACAACCCCTTGAGAAGGGGAGCTGGTATTCTTTTTGAGGTATCATAAAACCTTAGCCCTGCAAAACAATCCCGTGTATCTACAGTGAGGCTCTTGTTCTCAGGGAACCACCACGGCGCTTCAATACTGCGATAAACAGCAACAAAAAAGGTATGACCTGACTTTCACCAGGTGTGCCAGCACTTCTTCAGGCAAACAGGCATCTTCCTCATGCCTCCTGCCCGCACTTGTTGGGGGACCCCGGGGAATGGGGATTACTGCCTGCTCCTCCATTTCACCCTCACCATGCCCACAGATAGCCACCTGGGGAGCTACCACCTGCTGCAGGGCAGCATGGAGCAGCTTTCAGCGGGGAGGGAGACAGGGAAAGGAAAAGCAGTCACCAAACACCTGGAAGTTCTTCACCAAACAGCAGCACAGCCACCCTGGGAGCAGCGAAGGCTGAAGCAGCCAACCCCCGTGTTGAGGTGGGCAGCAGGTAGCTGGGCCCCGGCACATCTGCAGCTTAGAGGAGACTCCACTGCAGGCTCCAACAGGGGCTTTAACCGCTCAGCACCACACGGATCGCATGGGGAGGCACCGAGCGCTACCGGGCACCGCACAAGCGCCACCCTCTCCCTGCATCCAATCAAACACTCCTCATTTCTCCAAAGTTGCCAGCCAGCGTCTACAAAAGGGACGAGTTTGGGAAACCAGAGCCAAGGGGCCCTGCTCTGCTGGTCTGGGCTTGTGTCAGGCAAAGTGCCGGAGGCTCCGGAACCGCTCCTGGCGCTGCCGGGACGCAAAGCAGCCCAGCGCTGGTTGTGTCTGTGATTACATATAACTGTATCATTGCCTAGAGTGAAATTAGGGGAAGTTACTATTCAGAAAAATACAAAAACAGCTCTAAAGTAGTATAATGAAGATTTAAGTTACGGAACATTTTAATTTAGCAGTTCTCCAGCCAAACCTTGTCTGCCACTTGGACACAAATTGTTTACCTTTCTTTAACCCACAGCATTGCTCTACAAGAGTCAAGCACGAATAAAGCACCTTCAGCCCAATTTGCAAAAGCCCAGACACATATGTATAAATTTTCAGGTGAATGAAAACTGGATTGTTAGATCCCTGAGAAAAGGCCCTATTTACATAATCTCTTAGAGGTCAGGTTCAATTCAAACGCTAGTCAAGCAGCAAATATCAAAGGGAATTGCACCACTCTGAGGATAACCCCGCACGCACCTTCCACACATCAAACACACCCAGCTGTTGGTCAAAAGCAGGTTGCAGTGCACTCTTAAAGACGACACTGCTGCCACCGAGGAATAATAAGCAGGATTTGATGTACAACTTAACTCCAGCATCATATGCCTGGTCCAGACAGACCTTGGGAAGAAGTTCTATAAATAGAGTTCCTGGAAACTACAGAATCACAGATGAATTTCAGACGAAATACATCCAAACAATTTTAACTAAACTCATGGCACTATTTTGTAGAGCTGAGCTTGGGTCTGAGGCATTACAATTCAGAAGCCTGCACCGACATGGTCAGAGCTGGAAGTTGGCTACAACTTGCCAAGGACTCACATCTTCAAGGCAAAACAGACACTTAAATTCCAGTCACTAACGGGAAAAAAAAAAATGGACTGCACTTGATTTAACCCCAGATTTGTTGTTTTCTATGGCAGGCTACGAACTCTGGAATCAGAGCTGCCCTGGTGAGGGAAACGGCTCCTCCCCTGCATCAGCTGCGAGGCTGGGTCCCCCCCTGCGCCCGGGGAGCCACCTGGCAGTGCCACTGCCTGGGACACCGGGCACAAAGTCCACCCGGAGAGCTCCAGCTGTGCCCTTGGCCTCTCTGCAGCTGCAGAGCTGGATCAGCCCAGCACCAGCACCCTTGGTTTGCATGCAATGGATGAAGAGGAACCCATCTGAAAGCTCCAAAGATGCTTCATACTGCTGCTTCATACTAAGCTTCTTCCCCAATTCTCACACAAACTTCTGTAACACTTGAACTCTTCAAATGTCTTTCCAATTTTGACATGGGAAGCATCATCCCTTGAAATCACCGATTGCACTGAGGAGAAAAAGAAATCCACTCATATGACACCAGGTTCTGATATGAATCTGTACACCTGGAAAAGAAGCAAACCTGCGCTGGCAGCACAAGTGATTCTGAGGCAATGTTAAGCAAAGCAACTTGATTAGTGTCCTCATCCTTCTTCACACCAAACCTAAAGTCATGCTGTTTAGACCCATCAAAAATAGTTCACGGACCAAGAATTCACTTTATAGTGACCTTTTAAGAAGAGCATGGAAAGAAGATGCACCTGGTTTGAAAATGATGTTTGTTTTTCTCAACTTAGTTATCGTTTGAAAAAAGCATCTTTAATAACCAAATTAAGATTTGCTTATTGGCCAAGAGGTATGGTACTGTATAAAAAAAGGATCATCTGCAGCAGAAGTTACTAGACACAGATGTGCCTGGAAACATCAACAGGGGGACTTGTCTCAGAATTATGGTACCTCAAGGCCAGCCAGGAAGCAGCAGGCTGGACCTCAGGAGCACCTTCCTCTTGGCCTGGAGCAGCCCTGGAGCACAGGTTGGGTTCATTGCAGCTGAAGCTCAACTTGAGGACATGCTGTAATGAGGATGTGATGCCTACGTGCACCTGGTGCAGACCTGACCAGATCTACTCAAGGCAGGCTCCCCAAATGCACGTCTCCCCAAACGCAGGTCCTGGCCCCTCAGCACCAGCTCTCCTCCCTGCAGACCCACCCTTTCAGGGCTGCTTAATGTGCCAACACAGAGGCTGTGCTCTTTGACCATCACCCCATTCTACACATTTGTAGTCTCATCTAGGAGGACAGGGTTACTCTTAAAATTCTGTTTTAGCCTCAACAACCTCCATAGTTTTGATCCACCTCGGTTTCCCCCGAGAGACATTTGGCTGAACAGTGATAGCACAGCTCATCAAGCAAGGAGCTCGTATGAACAGGCATTGAAGAAACCCTCTAAGTAGCCTTGCTGTGTTAAACTACTTATTTTGAAACCAAAATATTTTTATTGTGCATAAGGAAGAAATCAAGTGTTACAAATAAAATCACCGTTTGTTATTCCAAAGCACAGTTCCAATCGCTAGAATGCAGGTTCTCTTCCTTGTCTTCCATAAATAATATTCTGCCAAGGGGAATCGCGAAGCTCCAAAGTTAAAATAATATTTTAAAGTTCTATCTCTGGTAGAGGTTACAAAACTTCTAAGCTGACTCTATATTCTTGGGTCTATATTGATTTTTCAGTTAAAAATTTATCAGGACTAGAGGAAGCAATAAGGCAGTGAAAACCGCTGTGGGAGACCCAGAAAGAAGAGAGGCAGCTTTTGGAGATGGGGCAGAGTCAGCACCAGCAGCTGATGGATGCAGGATGGATGGATACACATTATCCAGATGCAGGAAACAAAACTGCTCTATCCCAAAAAATACCAAAGCAATTGAAACAAAGGAGCAAAGGGGACAATGGAGTTCAGTTGCTACTCAAGAGGGTATTTAAACCTTTCGTTGCCTTCTGCTTAGGAAGCCACTTTTCCTAATGCAAATACAAGAAGTGCCCTTTTCCCTTCACACAAATACCTGGTGCCCACAAAGAAAGCCCACAATAAAGCACAGAATCACTTTCCGAATGCGGCGCAACCGCGGGGCAGCTGACCTGCAAATACATCTTAGCAGCTGGACATGCCCACCTGTGCGGCACTGCAGCGACTGCAGGCGCTTCTTTAAAGACTAGAAACCTCACAGCGTATGATTAAACCCCTCAGAAACGACTGGAGCAGGCCAGCAAAACACCCAAATACACCCACAAAACTTCATACAACAAACAGATTATCAATTAATTTGTACGGCTTCTTCAAAGGTCACCAGGGGCGCTACGAGACAGGTATTTTCTCTACTCTCTTCCCACACTTACCATGATAAGTGATGGGAGGCAAAAGAATGATGTTAATGAAAGCACCCAGAAACAGCAACCAAGTGGGCAGGGAGAAAGAAAAAGATTAAAAATAAAAACAAACAAACCACACAAAATCCAAATACAACTAATATCAGCACATACAGAAGCTACAGAAGATTCACAGAAGAAAACCAGGTCACTTCACTTCAGTAAAAACAGTAGAAGTTAAGAACAAAAAGTTTGAATCCAGTCTCCAATCTGTTTTGACTATATCTTCACTAACGGATCAACTTTTAACAAGCTTCTTGATTTATGTATTTTGAAAATTATAGTCTTCCTGCTACTTAAATAATTGCACAGGATGGAGCTGAAAGAGGTGTAGAGCAGGAGGAGAGGAAGAAAAAGGGAAAATTACTGTACTTCAACAACATTCACAGATTCTCACATGGTTGAATAAAAACCTCTCAAGTGTAAAATCAAAAACTGAGGGATAGAGTTTCTTTACAGAGCTGATCTTCCCTTCTCCTCTTGCCAGACATATGCAAACACGAGGCTATCCAAACAGCATCACCAGACACTTTGTTCAGGCTCAAAACAGATCATAACAGTTTCAGCAGCAGCAATCTTCCCCTTCCAGCTATGGAGGAGAAAGAACTTAACCATCACAGAGAAAACACAAAATCAACAGTGAGGAAACGGCTGAGACAGGGCTTCCAGCAGCTGTTGATGTTCCTCCTAGGAGGAGGAAAACGTGCTGGAGGACAAAGCAGAGAAAGATACGGGCAAAGAAGGTAATGGTGAGTGGAGGTTTTGCGTGCAGTTGCAGAACAACATGTTCCTCACGTGACTGTGGCACACAACTTCCCACCCTTGCTCTTCTGCATCACCTGGCTATGCTCAAGCTGCTTGGAAACTCCTTATCTTTCTAAGGCTCCGTCTTTGAGACACATGGAAGGAAAAATCAGTACAAGTTCCAGAATTCCATAATTACAACGTGCCAATGAGATGGACTTCTCCACGGCTGAACCTCTGCAGCTCAGGATGTTACCTTGCAAAGTCATCTCTACAGAACACACTGATGACTATGAAATTCTGGCTTCACTGGGCAAATGAGGATAGAAAATAGTACAGTAAAAAATAAAAAAGAAATCAAATACCAGACGCTGCAAATCCATAAGGATACCAAGCTCCTCCACTCTCTCAACAAGTGTGGGCAGACCCAGGTTCAAACATCCTGTTTGGTCTCAGCTGCCTGGGCAAAGGCCAAGAGGCACCAGCCCAACGCAGAGCATGTGCAGTGACAGCTCTGTCACCTTCACCTTGCTTTACAGAACCCCTCACGCCAACCAAAACGCTCTGTTTACCAAAACAGAACAGCAGAGACGCATGAAGTTGATGATCATCTGGATCCTCCCTGACAGAGGTCACTGAAATCATCACAAATATGAATTAAAAACTAAAACACAGTCACTCATCCCTTCCATAAGTTCTCACTGCCTTTTGATTCTGCTTGCATAGAGTCACAGAATCACAAGTGCAGGATTTTCAGGGGAAAAAGTGGTTAAGGAAATTATGAGTCAGACGTGACAGATTCTGCTTCATGAGCAAAGTCATAAACACATTATTAATAGAGAAGAACATGCACACATTTCAAATCAGCAGGTGCCTATCTGATATTGTGCATGAAATTCAATTTAACCTTCAGAACAATGTCTCTTCTTGTTCTTACTTCTTATTATGTAGCATCTCCTTTTTTTAAGGATCAAAAAAGGACTAGAACAGAGTCTCAGCTGGGGTAAATTAGCATAGTGGTAGACACTGGCCTAAGACTTCAACACAATTATGCAAATATTCACCATCTGTGGATGTGACCCAATCTCTCAGAAGAAATAAAGGCAAATTTGCCTCATCATGTATGCGACCCAAAGCAGAAAGCTTATGTTCCCTAAGATCACAGAAAATTTATAGAGAAACGACATATTCTTAGAAGACACTTTTAATACCAGTTCCTAACCGACTGGCACTATCATCTCTGCCAGGCTTTCCACCCATTCCATGGCTCCTCCTTCCACAAGCTGCAGCTTTGGGTGGCTGAGAGGATCCTTCCACAAGGAGAAAGGCAAAAGTTTATCCTCCGTGGTGCTCATACTTGTATTTAAGAGAGGGGGATTGGGATTTCTTGGGGAAGACTCCGCTGTTTTCTCAAGCGGGGACCCAGGTCCCCGAATGGCACCATGTAGCAAAGGGCCCTCCTGTTGCCCTCCTCACAAGCCCCTCTGTGAGGAGACATGGGGCACCCGCGACAGACGCCCCATGGAGCGCCCGTCTTTGTCCTCCCGCCTCCCCAAGGGCCTCGTGTCCGTTGAAAGGGGCCCTGGCTCTTGGCGCGGTGCCGGGGCGCGCGGGGCGGCAGTTGGCAGGCCGGGCCGCTCCTCGGCCCCTCGGTTTGCATGCAGGGCATGTCTGCGGCCCAATTAGCTCCGGCGAAGCGCCGCATAAATTAGCCCATGTTGCCGCTAAAGCTGTCAGGAATAAATTGTTCTTATTTGCCACAACTGTCGGGCGGGCGCCCGGACGCCCACGTGCAAATGCCGCCTCCTGCCAGGGGTTGTCCTGGCGACTCCGGCCAGGAATGGAACAAACAACCCCCTCCCGGCCGCGGCCGCCTGCGACACGGCGGATACGTGACAGCACCGGCCTCGGGAAGAGCAATGGGAACATAATGCAGGAGCCTCGGAGCGCTGACGCGTGGCCGGAGAGCTCCAGGCCCATTTTTATTCTCCAAGCCGGGAGCCAGAGCCGAGCCGAGCTCGGAGCAACCGCCACCCTGAACATATGATGCACGCTTTGCATTTTCCATAGGTGGGAGGAGGGTTCAGCCCCAACGCTCGTCTACAGAGCAGCTTAAAAACAAATAAAGAAACAGAGCCCAGCATCGCCCTAAAGTGACAGTATATTTACTTCAGCGTCTTGGTTGGCATTTGCCAAGGCGTTGCGTTTATGTAACAAAAAAACAGGTGGGAAAAAAAATAGGGGGAAAAAAATAGGTGTGAAATCGATGGAAAACAGTAGCCAAAATGAACCTTTCCCTTGGGTGAGGGAGCGTTTTCAGAGGAACGGGAAAGAATCACGAGTGTCACCCCGTGAGACCCAGCTGGGCGTCCCCAGCTCGCCTGTCCCTCTGCAGCTTGGACAAGCAGCATCCCTCCTGCTTCGCCAAAAGCTTCGGGGATCAGAACGCCATGGAGCTGGAAATCACCTTAATGCTATATGTCTTAAGGCTACAAACCAAAGGCTTTCAAAGGATACAAGCACCGCATCGCTGGCTCGGGGGATCTATACATTGCTGCTGATGCTATAGCCAAGCACAGGGCAGGCGCGGGCACCTCCTGTCTCACTGCTATCAACACCCCACAGCCTGGTTAGCAGGGAAGTTCCTACTGCTCCCTTGGAGAATTACGGGAGATCTGCAGCCACAGGCGTTGGCAAACAAAAAGAGGTGAAAAGGTTAAAAATATATCATATTAATTTGGTTCTCCTAAGAAGTCTCGAGACAAGGCAAAATAAAAAGTGCTCTTGAAATACTTTTGTAGTTTAAAAATTAAGTCTCTCATCCCCTGCCAAAAATAACCCCCAAAATTAAGAAAAATCCACATTTAAGATTTTTTTTTCTCTGCACCTTGCTGGGAAAGGAAAATTCAGGAGAAAAAAAGCCTTTTCAAAACAAAATTTCAAGGAACTCAAGTACGAATTAAACACAATTAACACTAATCCCCGCAATATTATTGTCACAGTTTGTACCATGCCTCCCAAACACTCCAAGAGTAAACATATCACACAAGGCAGGAAAGAACAACCATTCATGGAGGATAAACAGCCAGTTCTCTTCCTGCTGTGCACAGGGTGTGACGGCTGCTCCGAGCACAGAACATGCTGCAAACCCCCAGCCAGGCTTGCGGGGGTTGCCTGTTCGCACACCGTGACTCAAACAGCACTGGTCGTACCCTTAATCTTGGCCATCATTAGACTAAACCCTCAGGAACCAACTGGAACACAGGAGGAACTGCTAGGGCTAACCCAGCTAGGCCCTACCAGCTAGGCCCTACCAGCTAGGCCCTACCAGCTAGGCCCTACCAGCTAGACTACACGTGATCCAGGCATCAAGGCATTGTGTTCAGAAACAAAGTCATGCAGAATTATATTTGCAATATGGAATTCATAGGAAATACAGTCCTGTCAAAATCAGAATGTCTTGCAGACTGACTCCCACCAAAGTCTAATTTTGGAAGGGGAAAAGAAAAAAAAAAAAAGAAAGATCTGACAGTGTCAAAAGATGTTCTGACATTTTCAAGTGAAACATTTTCATTTTTCATTTTCTCTTTTTTTTGTATCATTTATAAAGATCTATGCTATATTTTATTACAGCATGAACGTACTGCTCTGCAAGTGGCAGAACTCAAGAAACTCAATTTCCTGCTAAATTACATCCCATTTTCTTACAATACCACCTCATTAATTCCTCCTCTCCCCATGGAGTCACCTTCTCCAACAACCTAGCTCTCCCAGCTTTCCCACCCTCTCCCCCTAGCCATTTCCCATGATCTCCAGGGTATCTTTGTGGTGGTTGGTCCCCTGTTGAACGAGCACTCGGCCACCACCTCCAGCACCAATTGCACCTACCTGCTCCTGACTTGCCTTGTCTTCAGTCACGCCTCTCGTTTGGATTCCTCTCCTGCTCAGCTATTGATTTTCATTAATTTTGGAGGAACCTAATATTTCTTAAACACCTGCTCTGCTGCCAAGTTTGGCTGAAATTAGACATGTATTGAAAAATTACCAGCAGGTAGAAAGACTTGGGGATGGAAAAAATATAACGAGATTTGTTTCCCACTGTGGGAAACAGAGATCAGTTTATAAAAAGATATTTAAATGACTTAAAATATATTCTAAAGATTTTTAATATTTTCTTTTGGGAGCATTTTTGGTTATGTTAGCTTTTAAGTATTTGAGATTTCCAAATCTGGCTGAACTTTAAAGCCCTTCACAAAATGCAAGTCCCACTTGCCACAGTTTTGCTCCCACCACCTTAACTGGGAATCCTGCCGCAAGGATGTGGGACCTCCAGCTGGTCCTCACTTCACTAACACTGAGGGGCCTCATGGATTAGCCTGAATCTATCCTTGCTGAAATAAAGGGTCAGAGTGGGAGCAAGTGCTCCATATGCTTCTGAAAATATATACATCAATTGGAAAATAATCTTTCAGCACAACTCTACGGGGAAAAATCTATTTTTTCCCTTTTAGAATCAGACTTCCCACCTATCTAGTTTTCAGTCCACCCCTGCGTACACCACACGGGAGGCTCCAGGCTCATTTCCTTGCACTGCCGTGTTTATTTTCTGAGACCAGGATTAGTCACTGAATTCCCATTGTTTCCTCTGAATGCAAAGAATAACTAATTCTTCAGTGGAAGAGCTAAGCCTGGAGCCTACACTTAGAGATTAGCGAATAATGTCACTAAATAGCTATTATCTTTACAGTAATAATGCAGATCCAGAAAGACGCTGCTCTGGTGATAGCACACTGCTGGCCCGTTAATTATTTGGTGGTGCTAAAAGGCCCACAAAGCTAAATGTTATCAAAGCATCTGATATACCACAACTCTTCAGGAAATTAATTTGCTCTTTAGAGCAGAAGATGAACAATCTTATAGAGATCAAAGTTTAAGATGTGTGCTGAAGACTCTGTCATATTGTCCTTCTTAAACTTTGCAAGAACATTAATTATGAATCAGAGCCACTACACACTTCAGGAAAACACAGCAATTACCTGACCCCATCGCCTCCAAAGCACATTTGAGACACAGATGTTTTGGGTTTTGAAATCATTCTTTAATACTTCCACTAATTAAAAATAAAGTTTCATTACAAGTTTTGTTGGGCAAATTAGTCATTAACACAAGTGCACTGCACCAAGAGCTGCAAGGACACGGATGTGAGCTCTGGGATGCAAGGCACACGGAGCAGCCACTTCTTGGCCACAGACCCTCCCTGTTTCCAGCAATGGGAAGGATACCCGACTGTCCCCAGCGAGAGCCCCATGGCAGCAAGAGGGCATTAACACCAACCAGGAGAGAGGCAGCGAGTCCGGAGGACGAGCACGGCTGCTCTACCAGAGACCGCAGCCGAGCACCGGGACCAGTCCTGCCTCACCCGAGGCGGCAGAACCAAGGCCCTTTAGCCCCACACAGAACCCAGTCCTTGCCCTTCCCTGTCCTCCGCAGCAGTCGCTGCATTTCAGTATTTCACCATCTGGCTGCATTTAGCAGCCCAAACTTGCTGGGTATTTAAATGAGGGTCCGTTTGATCCGCCAGGACCAAGGTTACGCTGCCAGATGGAGCTCAGGTTCAGCCCCTCCTGCCTTCTGCTGCCAGCAGCCTGTTAAGTGACACAGTGGTCACCCAAATTCTCTGCACCTTGGAAAAAGGTTAATATTTCATCACTATTTTGCAGACAGTCATACAATCCTGTGACACAAAATACCTCGTTACACAGGGACCTAAAATAACCCGAGGGGAGTCTTGCCTGCAACGCCAGGCGCTGGCTGGCAGAAGACGCCGATCTAGGACTTAGAAATCACCATTAAAATGAAACCTCTCACATTTACCTGTGCAGCCTACACCTACCTAATGTCTATACACGTGTACACGTATGTAAGAAGGTTAACTATCACTGCAATATACTAAGACCAGGTCATCCAGCTAATAAGTAACTGCCAAGTTCTGGATGACGTGCAGACTTTCACACACATCTGCTCCACATACGAACAGGATGTATAGCACCAAACATGCACAGTTCAACATCACAATTTAAGGATTTTGAAGAATTAATTACATATAATTAAACTTAATATAATTACATTTGTGTTCTCAGAGGAAAGTATTATATAATTACTATAATGTCAACAAATTACTTTTTTCTCCTAGATCAAAAATAGCTTAGTGCCTGGTGTCACCCACATATGCTTATGACATTTTTAGTAATTGTGCTATAAAATGGAAAAAGAATCATCAGGATCCACCAACTTCTCTCTAGAGAGGCAGGTAAATGCTTCTTAATCACGTGTGTCTTGCTAGCCAAGGAAGATGCCATTAATAGTACGGCGGTGTGGGGAAAGCATCTGTTGGGTTGTTGTCACCCAGAAGAGCAGCAACAAATAATCTGGGGAACAAGTTTGTTCTTCCCTCCAGCTGCATTTGCATGATGATGTGAGCGGTGCAACTTCACCAGCTCCATCTCAGAAGACTTTCTGTACTTAAACTAATGGCCCATGTCATATATCAACTGGAATAGCAATGAAGAGGTGTCAGCGAGACTTCAGATTTGAGGCCTTTGTTCTGTTGGACTGATTTATGAGGCAGTTATCTAATAAAAAGCTCTTACCAGCTTGAGTACGACTGCAGAAATGTTGTATATTATGACCTGACCTTCTTTCTTTAATGGATAACTTGGATCCAGTAGCCATAACGCCCTTAGGGCTCATTCTGATGCTCTGCATTACCCTAAGAGCACAGAAAGTACCTGCAGCAGGAGCAGCAGTAGTAGTAGCGTCACCTTATCTACAGAGTGACACAGAGCCAACGTTTCTATTCCACAGAGAACCTCAGGATTTTAATATTTAAATTTGTTCAAGTTATGGTAACCTGATTAAGAATCAAATCCTTAAATGTTACAAGTTTCTGTAAATCACAGGGTAACTGCAGTCTCAGATTAGAGGAGTTAGACCTAAAACCTCCTATAGCCCTGTTTCATTTCAGACTTGGTAAAGTTGCTCTTCCTCACATTCGTATTTTATGCATATATATATATATATATATATATATATAAATAAATACATTTTACTACTACCAACTGCCAACAACCCAACTGTTTAGCCCTCCAGCCCAAGTTTTTCCTGCTTTGTCTCTGCTGTTGAATGGAGAATTATTCCAGGGATTACCTGAAAGTTTTTAAAGGTTCAATTCTCTTTTAATTTTCAAAAGATATAATGTAAAACTGATACCCAAACCACATTTGAAGTCTCTTGAAAGGCTTTCTGCAACATGCCAGCAAGATTAAATGAACACAAACCCTCCAAACAACCCTCTCAATGGATCTGAAAGAGTTCTGGGTCTGACCCTAGAAATAAACCCCACCCACCAGCAGGCTCACAGGCACCCTCCTCCAAATTCCTGCCTCCTGTAAATAAGCCTCACCCACATGTAAGGTTTGTGATGGTGAAGCAGCAGAACCGGAGCTCAGAAATGTGGCTTTGCAGGGCACGCAGGGATAGCCTGACTAGTCTCAAGCACCTATTCCAGCAGAACTACTCTTGGTTTTATACTGTCTTAGATCTCGCCAGAATCAGACCCTGAGATACTTCCAACTCAAGCTTATTACAGAGAAAGTTAGTTAAAACAAGCTCCCAAAATAACAGAAAAGACCAAAGCAAGAAGCAGACATGACACAGAAGCACTCAAGAGCACCTTGCAAAAGCTCTGTATAACCTTAGCCACAGGCCCCAGCCCTTTGCTAGTAACACACCAGACTGAGCCTCAGACCCTGCAAAAGCATTTGTTTCAATATTGAGCAGAAAAATGAGTCTAGTAACTACCAGCTTCACATTCCTCAGATATTTAATGAGAAAGTAACTTTCTCTGGAAAGTCTTGCATTAAAAATACAGACTAAAAGCTTATTATTAGCCATTTGTACTTCTCTGATAAGCGTCTAAGGAAACAGGACGTCCCCTCTTTATGAATCAGCAGTGAATCAAACCTTTCTCTAAACCATTTTTAGGAACTGCATAAAGAATTAAGGTTAGTTAGAGCAACCTGGCCAAAAACCTTCCAAAAATGACAAGGGTCACTTAAGAGGAAGCGCTGTTGCTAGGAGACCATAATGCTAAAGAACGAAGCATAAAGGCTGTTATTCATTAAAATACACACACATGTTCATTAAATATACACACACGGAATACACTTACCCAACAAGGGGATAAATTACTAGGGCCTTAAATTTATCACACAGGTGTAAATCTAGAGCTCTAGTAATTGACAGCCAGGTATTCCAGTTAAGTGCCTCTATGCTCACGGATGCTGAACGGGAAGGGAGTCGAGATGTTTTGCTAAGACAGAAGGTTTTACACCTCTCAAGATATAACCCAGAAAGTTGCTTTTCAGAACGGTTAAGGCACCTAGCAGGGGTCTCCGCACCTCCATCTCTG
Organism: Nothoprocta pentlandii; assembly: GCA_013398315.1. Classification (NCBI taxonomy): domain Eukaryota; kingdom Metazoa; phylum Chordata; class Aves; order Tinamiformes; family Tinamidae; genus Nothoprocta; species Nothoprocta pentlandii. The sequence continues at coordinate 765,093 of VZSG01000286.1, forward strand.
CTGAACGAGCTGTAATTTGTGGTGCTCAAGGCATCAGCCTAAACAAACAAACAATCCAGGTAATTGTCTGAAAGGCAAAGGAGGTGCAGGGGTTAATGGAAGGTTCAGCTGCTCCGCATGGTGCACTCACCCTTTAGGAGGGCTGCAATTCCTCGGCACGGGAAATTTATTCCCGCAGTCACGCACCGAGGATTTACGGCTGGCAGGTCTGTATTTACGGCCTGTTGCAAATAAACAACACAAGCAGTTTAGCTGCACAGGTGGGAAGGGCGCTTTGCCTGAGAAACTGCTTCGCAGAGGCAGCCAAAACCTCCATCCAACGTTTCAATCAAAACAGAAAGTTTTGATTCTTTTACTTTTCATGAGAAACCTGAAAATTTTAAATAGGGCAATTGAAATATTTCACCTTCATTTATATTAATAATGCTTTTTCCATTAAATCCATATTTCTCTGACATCTGGATCTGACACTGAATGTGATGTTCGTTCAGTTTAATATACACAGTTTAGAAGGAAATGTGTCATCTTTTACAAAATTAGTCTTTTTCTGTACAATTTTGTGCTTTTTTGAGACGATGCAGATGCCTTTGCAGCCTGCAGAAAGGGTTCTGGGGGATGCCATCCAAGTTGATAAACCAGGGATGAAAACCCCATTAGTGACCAGCCTAGAACAAGGATGTACCACAGCAGTTATTTTTGTAGGGAAAAAAACAGTGCAGAACAGTTTGAGTTGATTTTTATTCAGCTGCACGAAATGAGACTCACAGCATGGCTGAGGTTGGAAGGGACCTTCTCATCCAACCCCCTGCTCCAGCAGGGACACCTAGAGCACAGGGTTGCACCTGGGTGGGTTGTATCCAAGATACAATGAAATTTTTGCCACTGAAATCAATAACTTGATCCCCAAGGTGTGAAGCGCCTTCCTTTTTCTTTTCATCTTCAAGGAAAACTTTATACACAAGCGCACAGGTAGAAGCATCCAACCATCATGTTCTCTGGTGCTCATCGAGGGGAAGAAGAAAGTCCTATTTTGTGCTGCACTAGATTACAGCAGCTCTGGTTTATTTTATAGAGGTTGCAGATGGAGCAATTCCTTGAGCTTCTGTGACAAATCTTACCTTTCCATAAAGATTTAACAGCCAAGAGCATGATCGCCCACAGAACAATGACTGAAAATCCTATTAGGCCTCTGCTTTATCCTAATGTTATAAAGGGGAAAAATTGGCTTCTTGAGATTTTTCTTTTGTGCAAGACCAACTCAATCTGCCTCCTTGAGGCTGAAACATTTCAGCTATTACCTGTACTGAAAATCCCCATCGCTATTTTTCCTTGGGTGCAATGGGCTCATTGCACTAACAGACAGGGGAAATGTAAAGCCTGAGCCCATCGGGGTGGGCAACCAGTTCAGCACAGAGAGAGTTCAGCACAACCAGGGCTATATGTCCATTATCCTAGGGCTCTATGGACCATAGGGAAGTCTTTTACAGGTCCTTTGTCATTAGCAAATATTGGGAATTAGACACAGCAAACCATATACTGCAGCTTGTTTCAACAGGGGTCACATAGGATTTGTGTGGATCAAGACATCTCCTCTCTTTCATGCTCATCCCAGTTCTTTCCTTTAAACTCCCATCTGCTTTACCCTTCAGAGGCAGCCCCAAAATACAGTGCAGATCCAGGAATGGCCCCATCCTGGAACGTCACTGGGAGGGCACTGGATGCACAACTTGCATCACGTGCCCTTCCCAAAACCCTTGTGCACAGAACTGCATTTTGATACTACTACGATTAGCTCAGTATTTTCATCTAACTCTAGTCAGCAATATTCGCCTAATGCAAGTTTAATGATGTATAGCCCCAGAATTACAGCAATGTAAAGTTATCGTTACATCAATAAAAATAACCCACGCAGCACTTCTTCCCACTGCATCCCAAGAAATTAGCTACATCTCTCCAATGGAGGCCTACAAAAAAAAAAAGTAAAAGCAAAATATAAATGCAACATAACATTTACATTGCAGATTCCGGTTAAGCTATTCTATTGATTTAAAGGATTATGGAAAACTAAAGAGTTTGAAGCTAAATTAACTCCGGCTAATTCCCGCGCGGCAGTTTGACTGCTCAGGTCGTTCATTTCCTACGTTTCATTTTTGAGACTCACACCTCGTGCTATCCCCAGGCCTGCAAAGGCTGATACTGAATTCAGGTTTAATGTTAAAAAGCTTTTCTAAATCTGAAGAGAGCACCTTTAATTAAAACTACTTAAGCACAACCATATTAAAAAGCTAGGGCTCTGTATTTCAGAGAGGATATAAAAATATCTCCCCTGGCTCATATTAAACATTCAAGAGCGATGGTCATTTAACCAGGCAGGCGCTTTTGGATGTGCAGCAGAAACGCTGGGAATTGACAGCCTATGGATACACAGCTTAGGTTTTCCCTCTTCCCTTCATGTGTCTCAGCAGGGATCCGGTGGCCAACCTAGCATTTGCCAAACTGCTTAGCCAGGAGCTTGGCTTTCAGCTGGGCTGCGGATCCCGCTTTTCGTGTGGAGATGCAAGGGACTGCCAGCCCTTCCAGAGGCAGCCCAGGAACAACCAAATGAAGGGTGAAAACCAACCTGGGAGAGGAGAAACTGCAGGGAAGGGGAGCAGGGTGCTGCAGGCGGCCCCTCAACCCGCCAGCACCAGCTCCACCGCACAAGGCGAGTGCCCAGCAGGCTGCACGTGCCGTGACGCCTGCGCTGAACACACGCGTTCACTGGCCTCCTCCCCGGACTCTTTGAAGAGTCCTCCCCCACTCTTTGAACAGAACAAAGCAAGAAACGCCTTTTTGCTCAGTAACTGGCCCATTTCTTGTGTTTTTAGACTAGAAAACACTGATTTGGGAGGTTAAGGGATCCGCTGAGCACCGCTCTTAGGTCTACACACTAAAGCTTTCCCCTTCCCTCTTTTTTCAAGTACTCTAGACAAAGCTATGAGTAAGGGTTTGAGACTGGAACATTGTTACTATCTTATAAGCCCTTAAGCTTCAAAGGAACAGAACTTCTAGATGATCAAAACGTTTTCTAATAGGCCTAACGAGGAAGCTTTCACAAGCACGCACATCACTACGGAGCATTCATGCAGGGTCTTTCTGGAAAGGATTATGAAAACAAACCAAGCATTTGCTGCTGCTCATCCACAGCAGGCTATTAGAAATTAAAATATTTCCCACTAGAAACTCAAATACACATTTCCCTAAAGCATAATCAATGCAAGCAGAAAAACCTGTGTGCCTTGCCAGGCTTAGGATGCGACTTCAAATAACACCAGACACCTCCCAGTAAATTCAGTTTGGGGAATTCAAGTTTCTCAACTATGGGTATCTTACACGAGGACTATCTCACGGTTTGCAGCAGACCGATGGGCTGGGCCAAACTCCACGGGGACGAGCAGCCTCAGCCGGTCCCACAGAGCCCTTTAGGGCCACCCTGTTTAAACAGAACCACCAAGCTACATTGCACCCAGCAGCAAGGGAGGCAGAGCCCGGCCCCAAGCCTGCCTCTTACACAGGCAGCAAAAACACTATAAAACATGCCAGTAAACTCCTCTATTAAACACAAACAACAACAAAAATCTGCTAGAACTAAACAAATTAAAGCTAAACAAGCAACTACAAAACTACTATTAACAGCATGGGGAATTTCTTGCCTGCTCAAATCCCTTTCCAGCTTTACTTTAAGAAGTCCAAAGGCAGAATTATGAAACTGTAGGTGTTCCTCTTTGTGACCTCTAAGGGAAACTGTCCTCAGGAGAGAGCCAAGCCGAGTTCTGCAATATGTACCTAAACATTAATATTTCATATACAATCTCCCATTGCTTGGAACAAGTAATATTCACATTTGCAAAAATAAGAGGCTGAACAAGCAGGAAAGGTTACCTTTGTGTTCCCTTATCATGAGGGCTCGCATTAAAAAGTGTTTGAATTTCTCTACCACGCTCAACCGCTTGGATGGATTGGAGATGTTGGGATGGCTCGGGAAGACTAGAACTAAAGCTGTGCAAAGGAAACTGCAAAGCAGCAAGAAGAGATTACTGTTATCGGAAGAGACTCTGTGTAAGGCTACCTGCAAACCAGGTGATAGGCAGAGTTTCTAAGAAAAAGCCAATTACATCTCAGATACAACTCTTAATAATGAAGCTGAACACGGCACCGGGTCTGGTCCAATAATGGGGAAATTGTGGCTTCATGAAAGGCCCTTCCTAATGTCCCGCAGCAGATCAGGGCAGCAACAGGGGATTCTCAACCGCAAGCTCCATCCTCCACTCTGCAAGGCAGCAGGACCTCGTGCACCTTGAGTTCCCTGCATGGGGCCCTTGAACCTTTCTGCGCCCCATTTTCCCACTTTCAAAGGGCAAATTAATGCTCAGTTTGCAACTCTGATGGCGCAGCGGTCAGAGCCACCTTGATCATCACGCTGAGCATATTACACCAAACGTGATAACCCTCAAACCCATTAGAGCTTTGCCTTCAGAAATCTCAGTCAGCTGCCACCAACAAGGAGCAGCAACAAGTATTTCCCCAGCCTAAGAGGTTTCTGCATCCTCCGTCTTTCCAAGAAGGCAGTGCAAGACAAGGTAGAGTGCAGCGTTAAGCACAGCTTCCAAGGAGCGCTTCTGCGGCGGACCCGCGTGGCTCCAACACAGCATCTCTCATGACATCAGCCCTTTTACATGTAAATTATAGGGTAAAGTCACTCTCATTCTGTGGTAAATTACATGAGATGACCATTAAAAAAAAACAAAAAAAAATGCAAACCCACCCTTTTAACGTGGGAGGAGAATTACATCCCGCAGCTCCAGTGCAATGATAAGCTGTAGATAACAGTTATGGGACATTAATTACAGTGGTGTAACTGGAGCAGCAGGAGCTCTGGGGGCTCTGAGGAAGCCGGGCGCCCTGCAGAGCCCCCCGGCCGCAGCACCCAGAGCTCCGGCGACCCTGATAACGAGAGCAACTTTGAGGAGCAGCCACCATAAACCTATGACCAACATGAGTCACCACTGCAATCACCAAGTCATCTAGATTGTGAACAGGCCAGTTCTCAGATAACCGTGTGTCCTTGAAGGGCAGGTAGCATCTTCACCGATGAAGACTTGTACAAGTTACTTGCATTCCAGATATTTTCGATGAGAGTTAGTCACCTAGGAAGAACATAAAATGATTTTTTTTCTTCCCCTAGCAGAAATGTCTGCCAAAAATAACAATTTCAATAGGAAGAATTAAGTATAGCTTAACTGAAAGGGCATAGGATCTAAAGCAACAGATTCATACGGCAATAAACTCATATCTTTCTCTCCCTTTTTTTTTCCCCCCTCTCTTTTGGCACAACTATTGATTGGGTCAAACCTACCCTCAAAATGCTGGAAAGAAAACAACATAGGAAGGCAATATCCTCAATTCAAAGCCAAGACACAGAAACTGCTACAGCGCAGCTTGCTGAGATCACCCCACAAAGTCAAACTGAAATAAACTGACTTCAGGTTTTAACTCCTCATCCTGCATTAAGAACCCTTCCTTTCCAAGGCAGATGAAGAAATACTTAAGAGAAGCAGCACAGTAAGTCATCATTGCACATTATTTGCTGAATCAGCATTTTATTCGGGCTATGGTCATTTGTTTTTAAACTGAAAAGGAACCTTAATGGCACAAGAGAAAATCTCCTGTTCAAGCACCTTATGTTCTCTGAATGAAGCAGTTTCCTGATCTCATGTATTGCTGATGCACAGCAACAACACAACCCATGTCCCAGCATGTCCCCAAGGAGGGGGGCTCCCAGCTCCCTTAGCTATTTTTAAGGAATTCAGCTCCCTAAATCCAAGGCTCGACCACTGACCTGGGGTGGCAGCTGTGCAGGGCAGGTCTCAATGAGACACAAACACCTGACGGGTCTTTGTGAGGCTGAGCTCACACCCAGTCCTACAGAACAGCAAGTGGGAGGTATACGGAAGAAGGAAAAAGAAGGAAAAACAATAAGGGATAACAATAATAGAAACTATGACTAGAGGTTAGAAAACTCTGGATTTACGATGGCATTCCACCCACATTCAATTGGGATTCACTGCAGCTATGCTTTCAAAGCCAAGAGGACAACAAAGACCGGAGGGGTTAAACAGGGGTGCAGAAACTGGCATCATCCGAAAGCTTCACAGGAAACACTAAGAGCTTCCCACTGGGAGCAGGGATCCACACGGAAGGCCATTTGTGCTTCAAGGATGCTTAGCAGAAGGAAGTACAAGTTGAACGTTGAATTACCGCCCAGTGCCAGAGTAATTTCTGTACCTTTATTTCCCCAGATAACTCAAACGCATTTGCAAAAGGCCCATTTCAGGCATCAAGGGAAAAAATAATAAAGCAGGTACGCTGTAAATTTCCAGTTTGTTCAAGAGTCCTTTAGCTTCTGCTCTTTGATGACTTCCAAACTGCCTGCAGAAAACAATCTCTGCTCCAGATAATGTGCCTGCCAGATAGTGCACAGAGACGATTCACCTCTGTCATGCAGCAGGGTATGTAAATAAGAACATTTGGAAATATAAGTATGAGCTTTCCTGATTTCCAATCAGTCGGGGGAGCCTGTTGCCCTGCCACAATAATACTGTGGCTGAAATGAAAGCTATTCAGATTTTGCAGAGTTAAACCGGAGCAGCAGAGGACAGCGGTTACAAAGGTCAGCAGCAGCGGAAGAATCTTCTAAGAAACAAGCAAGAGGTTTCATTCAAAACATACAAAATTCTCTGGTTTAGCAGAGATTTTCTTTATTTCATTAGAAAATTTCAAGCTTGAGAGTAAAGGTTTTCCAATACCAAACTACCCAAAAAGAACTGCAGAGGGTCCCTAAATGTGATACAAGTCAATATTATAAAACTCAAACCTTCTAGAGCACTGAGCATCACTGCTGGGCGATTTTTTATTTCTCTATTCAGACAAGGCCAGGCACAGAAGCAGGAATATACGGGTATAAATAAAAGTAGTGAGTGATGCAATTCAGTTTAATATCATTTCCTTTGTAATTCAGAACACATTCTTTAATGAAATATGTAAATCAGAACATATCTGGGGAAAAAGATTCAGATAAATATAAAGCACTACATGGAACAAGCTGTTACAGTGTTTCCAGATTATTGTCAATAAAACTGCTTGATATCACTTAACATAGTAGATGAACTGTAGCAAAATGAAAGCCAGATACTGATGGGACACAATTATTGCAGTTTAACTTGGTTTTCTTTAAAGCAATTTCCAGAATAACAACAGTTTTCAAGACAAAGTTGGGATTTTGTTTCTGTGGATGCCCCATACATTACTATGGGGTCCCTACTCCGGATTACCTGCTGCTCACTAAGCAGTGGTTTATGCTCAGAACCTGCAGTGTGGACAGGATTTGGGTATATGGTGTTAAAAAATATCTGTTGGGAGTTTTGCTTTGAGGAACATTCAAAATAATTGTTAAAAATTTAAAATGTGTAAATAGTTTTCAAAGGAAGATTTATAGTTCCCACTGAGAGGTCTGAACATCTTCTTGAGCCTCCTCCTGCTGATCAGAAGCATGAGGAGAAAAGAAGACATGGAGAACTGCAGAAAAGAGAAGAGCCCAAAGTGAAGAAGCTTCAATCAACCCACAAACCAGGGAGGATCAGGGCTCTGCTAAACATATGTGTCTGATAAACACACATGTCCAAGGTCTTTAAATGAGACTTTTTTCCAGTTCCAAACAGAAGTTTGATGGGTCTGCTGACAAGGAAAAGAACTGAAGGCTGGAATTACTTTGGGAAAGGGAAGCCTGGTTTGGGAAGCTGGCAAGATAGCCCGTGCTGCACAAGGGCAGCGGGAGGTGCTGCGGGGGACTGACGGCACCATGAGCACCAGCATCCCTCCTGGACGGTTTTGGAAGGGGAACGAAGGAAATCAAGGATGCAGCATCAACCTCATCAGCTCCCCGGATACCCTGCACTCCACAAGAGACACCCACACCCAGGACCAAAGCAGCAGCCAGCATGGTAGCGCTGCTGGGGACAGAGACCGTTGCAGCTCTCATGCGCACCAACCCCTCCAGGCCGCAGAGGCGTCGAGCTCCCCACACAGCAATGGGCATTCTCAGGCTCCAGCTCCAGGATGGTGCTCCTGCATGTCCAGGTGCAGCAACTAGGAGCGCAAGAGGTCCAGAGACCTCTCAGGTGTTTCAGTCGGTACCTTACCAATATCACATTCTCCACTTCTTTAGATGACCTGGGGCCCCTCTATGCTGTGAGATTTTCCTCTTTCACACGTCCTTTGTTGCAAAATTACTCCTCTTGGAAACCACTGCTATTGCGATGGCAATTCAGCTTTTTTGTCATCTTTTCAAGGGAGACTCAGAGGTGAATGGAGCTACCTCCAACTTGTCCAGACCCTCTCCACACTCAGGAATTTTGTGTCTTTGAAAATCCAGGCACAGAGAAGAAAGAAATGCCAATTTCTACTTAGGTCTAGAAGAACCTTCATGGTTTTAACTATAGGATGAAGATCTCCCCTGACTCATTTCACCATTGCTGGGATTCAAGAGGAGGCTCTCGTTTAGCACAGCTGCACTGGCACGTTTGGTCACAGAATGTCATGGTCATGATTTGCTGCATGGGCTTGGGCAGCTCAGGGTGCTGCAGTCCCTGGGGGCCTCCAACTACCCATGCTACAAGTTAATCACGGTCCCTGAAGGAACATTCCTGCTTGAGGGCTATGGGAGGATGCAACACGCACTGCCAATTTGTGCAGAAAGCAGCAAGATGGGGCACAACAGGAACTGGGTTACTGGGGAAAACAAGGTTCTCGTTCATGGTTTGTGATGAGGGTTGGAGGGAGGAACCGGTGTCTGCTCCTCTGTCACCGGTTATTGCCTCTGTCCTCCCCAACTTCACGCTGAGCCAAAATGCAGTTTGCTATGAAGGGATGACACATGGTACTGCCACCCCAACAGTATTCGGGGGGGCCAAAAACAGGCACACATACACACTAAGAAAGGGGGTAAACTGAAGTGAGAAAATAACAGGTTATCTACAAAGAAAATACGAAAACGCCACCAGAGAGAATTTTACCCAGAGCATCCTTGAATAACCTTGTCAGAAAATTGCATAAAATAAGCCAGTCTGTGTAATCCCGTTACAAACTGTTAGCTTACAGGCTTTACGCACAGGGAAAGTGTGTAATGAGATTAAGGCACAAACAAACATGCCTGGCTCTAGCCTGCTGCACTGGAAGATTAAGAAAACCCCCCAAAACAAAAAGCTCTAAATGGGCAAATGTCTTTGCTACTTTTAAAGTCAAAAGCAATTAAGGAGGAAGACTGACTGAAAAAGAAAAGGAAAAAAAACACCACTTTTCTGCAAATTCCTGTAAATAATAGTTCTCTTAGCTCCATTTATCTCTTAATGTTATTTTTATTATTACATAGATGCTGCATAGCTCTCAAGGGGGTACACAAAGATCCAATCGCTCCGAGTAAATCCATTTCCTGCTCTCCCAGGGAGCAGATCGGAGACAAGCCCCCAAGCTCCCAGGCACCACTGAGGCACCTGGCCTTGGGGCTGGCTCTCTGGCCAGGCAAGGGCACCACCAGCGGGTCCCAGCTCTCAGCCCTTTGCTCCCTTCCTTTTAATCAACATTTCACACAAAAACACTCTTCTTAAACAACTACATGGCCACCTTAAATTGAAAACTGCTGCATCAAATAGCATGGGCACAACCCCGACCCTACCACAGGCTGCAAGTCTTGGAGAAGTTTTCCATGGTGGAAAACATCTCTTCTCATCATCCTTCCACACATCTTTAATCGATTACAAGACCCTCAGTTTTATTAAGCTGTAATTTTAAATATGAAAGTGGAACCTGTTAACTTTGTTTCAAAAATTTTATCATCTTGCAGAAACATTATTTCTGTGTCTCTTTAGGCAGGTTTTGAGCAGCCTCCATTTGGGCCTCAGATTCAGAAACACACCGTGGTGGGCAAAATGTTTGACTTCAGTAACAAATAAATAGGATACAAATGAAGCACACACACGCAAGGAGAAGAGTTTGTCATGACACAGGTAGACTAAGATGTGGAAGATAACCTGGGGTAGACAAAGGTGAGGGGCAGGCGTTCTTGATTCCGGATGCTTACAGGAGCTGGGCAGCTGCAGGACACGAGTGCTGTTGTATTGCCCAACTACTGATGGGAACAAGGCAGACCCAAGACCATAAAGACCTCACAACTTATACTCAAAACAGGCTGGTTTCTAAGAGGAACCGGCACGGGCCTCAACTCCCAGTGCTGCTTGGAGAACAACTCGAGTGAAATCTCACATCGCACCTACTGAAACTCAGTGAAACATCTTGTCCCCCTGGAACGCACAGTCCTGTAGTTCTGGAAAGCTCTGGCGACACCAACACTGTTGGTGCTTTCAGTGGTTTCCTACCCAGGCCCCCACTGGGGAAAATATTCACATTATAGTGAATTTACTGTAGCAGAACAGGGACAGGATGATTTATCCAGTAAAAAACCTGCTTTCAGAAGAACAAATTATTCCCTTTGAGGAGGAAATACCCCTCCTGTGGAGGCATGGAAGCAGTTGAGGTTTAATGAACAGTCTACCTAAGAGAGACCCCAAGAGAGCTGACCTGCTGCAAGAGGTGAGAGGCTCCCTGTCCTGCCCGAGCCTCTCAGCCACATTCCACACCACGCACGCTGCTCCCAAAGCCTGGAGACTTTTAAACTGAGAACTGGTTTCAGTTCTTTCAATGGTGTTGGTGCTCCGTTATATTTCCACAAAGCTGCTGTCAGGCAGCTGGAAGCCTGACATTTAAGTGACATTTTCCCCTGAACAAGAAGGGTGCTCTCCTTTATTTAGCTGTTTTACCTTCAGGCTGAGTCTGAGCAGAAACATTTCAGCAGCATCTTTCTCCTAGACACTGGCGCAGCCGTGTTGTACCAGGGCTTGCTGGTGTTGATATGGTTCTTGTAACCGCGCCCGCTTGATGCGAGCGGAAACACATCCTGCCCAGATCACACATTCGGAGTGACAAGTCTGGGGCTCTTTGAATGAGGAGTCACTGCTCGTCACAGCCTGTCTGCACACGCAGAAGAAGGAAGGTGTGCAGCTTCACTGCACACCTCTAATGCAAGGAACCGCACAGGCACATAACGATACCCAGAAGCTACATTAACAGGCTGCAGTCACCAACAGCAGATGATTTTTCAGATTTTCCACCATCACAGCAATATAAATATTTTGCTGCTCTAAAAAATTCTACCACAAATATTAAAGATGTTATTTGCTTCACATTACATATAGTACATAAGCACTTTTTTCTTCTGCTTTCCGTTACAAAGCACATTTTGTTAAGTGTGTCAAAGCACGTATTCCTTACCGAGCAAAAAACTTCATTTCTCCCAGCTAGACTGATCCTGCCCATTCTTCTCCCTCCCCACATGCCAATTCTTTGTGGCAACATGCAGAAATACCCTTTTCCAGAGTTACTAATTCACTGTCCTTCTAGTCAAGCTTCACCCTTGTTGCCTATTGTGCCTTAAAATTACTACACAGAAAAAGGGCTCCAATAACTGCACAAAGTAAAATTGTTTAGTGGGGGGGAACATGCACACTAAACGTAACTAGAAAAAGTTTTACCTCCAGGAAGCAGCTCATTTCCAAATGCTTGCTTCTTGATTCTGAAACTTGTCTTTGTGACATATACAGGAAAAAAAGTGTTAATGGTCAAATCTCTCAAACAAGTGACAAAGACATCACAGCTTCAGAAATTTTATTTCTCCACTAGAAAGAAAACAGGTAGTTGTCACTCAAATATCTAAATCTGTATTTTCCCTTTCATTCTTCTCTCACCCTATGTCTGCTTGCAGGACTACATGGCAGCAAGTCGGGTTCTCCTCGCCTGCCACCACAGCCAAGCCCCGAGTCTGTTCCAGCTGTACATTCACATTTCACCTCAGCCCTGGCCTGTCCCCGTAGGCAAAGCTATTGACACCCGCATCATCAAGTGCTTGAACAGTCTGACCTGAAGTTTTTCCTCCCCAAATCCCACAGCCAGAGGTACCCTCTGCTCTAACGGGGCTGTGTTCACTGTCCGGACACAAACTGCACCTCCTGGCACTTGCACATGCAGGTTGTCTTGATTGCAGACTTCTTGGCTTGCTTAGCAATTTGGTGGACAACATGTCCATCCCTCTGCTGTACCACGTTCTTCATCAAGTGGGGAATAGCAGCTAGTATTAATAACAGTGATTGTATAAGTTACCGCCCTCAAAGGGAGGGCATAATGGAAAGCTGCCAATTTGGTTCACCTTTCTCCTTTTACACTGCTTTTCTGTTAGGCAGTTGGAATAAGGGTTCAGTAGCGGCATTTTTGCTTTTAACATTTTTAATAGCTGCTGTCACTCAGGTTTCAAATATAAACCGATCAATTTTTTTAAAACATGATTCACAGAAGCAACATTAGCTTAAAGCAGTTCCCATTCTGTTACCAGAACACCCATCTTTGCTGCCCAAGCTTACAGGAGGAGGAAAGCATCAGGAGCTCCCGTCTCCCCTGCAGCATTTCCTCTGCTTTGGAAAACCTGGAAGCCTGCCCCATTAAACATACATTCCTATCCCGAATCCCAGTCGGCAGGCCTGGCAAAGCAGCACCAGGGATGTCAGAAAACTGGGTATTAGGAATCTCTCCTCAGCCAGAGCATTGTATCCTGAGCCTCTCCCCTCACCCAATGCCATGCTCATCTCAAGTTGAATCAATGTGTTTTTAGGTAAATATTCCACACAGCCTAGCAGAAATAAAGGATTCATTGACTATCACAAAAGCACTCCTTTTTTTATTGCAAGGGCTTGGGAAGAATATAAACACAACCAACTAGGAGCATTCACAGACTCTGACCCACTTCAGTTCACACTGGACAGAGCCATTACAGCCAAGTTTCCCAACAACTGCTTCTTTGCCTTTTACTGTAACTAGGCTGTACTTTTATTGAACGTGCAGCCGAGATCAGATTTTATCCCTTCCTGGGAGTTCCTCTCGCTGCACATAAACACACAGCAGAAACAAGGTGCAGATTCATTTCCCAGTTGCCCTCTATTCACCTGCCCCATTAATGGAATTCCACTAGCAAGGGTCACGAGCAGGCACACGATCTCATGCAACTTGTGATCGCAACAGCCAATGTTTAATTCCAATCCAAGCCCTGGGTAGATGGTCGTTAATGCCACCATGCAACATTCCCATCTGTATCTTTGCAAACCTGTAGCAGCTTGAACTCAACAGCCTTAAAATTCACGTGAAATACCATTCATGTCATCAAGATATGAATCATCAAGTCTGCACAAGACCATCAAGACTACAAAAAATCCAGTTATGTTCATTGGCCAAATTCTCACAAAAGCTACAGGCGACACCCCCTGTCCAACAACTCCCACACGGAAGCTGCAATCCTCATGGGAGCCCTGGCCGCATCCAGCGGCTCCATGCGGCCACACAGCAGCCACGATAATCCTTCCTCTGAGCTGCTCATTCGAGACCCACCCTGTTGTTGGAGACGGGGGCTTAGTTCTTCAGGGACCATTCTTCGAGGTGCTGGGCTATTCCTGATGCATCCTGGGTCAGCTCTTAATGGAATTAGCAGCAGAGGAACAGCTCAGCAGCAGCCAAGGGGACCGCACAGCGGGAGGCGCCCAGCAGCTGTGGGCTGCAGGGAGCTCAAAAAAAGCCACTTAACTAACTCTAAGCTCTCCCAAAGGGGAGCCTTCCCACTGTTATTACTTTAATTAAAAATTTAAGAGAACACATAATTGTCCCATCATTATTAAACTGGTTTCTCTTTACAGGGGAGGGAAAAAAGGAAAGAGAAAAACTAAGGTTGCTACAGTTGATATGAGAATAAAGAAAAGAAAGTCTAAATTCCAATCTCGCTGTAGGATGTGAGAGTGTTAGCAGTTCTTGCTGCTCACTTTCCAAACCTTTTATGCCTTCTACAAGTTTTAACCAGCGATTTCAAAAAAAGTATCTACCAGAAATTCTTCAAGTAATTACTGCATTTTTTTCTTTTTTTTTAAATATAGCACCTAGGACAGTTCAGCATCCAACTCCCAGTCATTCTCTTTATGCCCACTAATAGTTAATTATGGCCACATTATGTTGCTTTTACACTCTGAGAGGGTAGTATCTTTACATGCATTTTATTCAGTTGCCTTCAATAGTAAAATATTAAGAAAAACATACAGCCACAAATTTAATGCAGATTATGTATACCCACACACACTGCATATGCTGTTACCAGATACTGAACTTTCAGTACAAACTGTTGCACTTTGCCAAACTGGAAGTAAACATTTATCCAAAAAAGGACCATTTACAAATTGGCTCCCACTATCAAACTGCCACCAGAGCCTCACGACCAAATCCTTAACCTTTGTTCCAAGACAAGCTCTGCAAAGCAATTTGCAGAACCAGCTCCCAGAAGGGCCAAGGTTAATGAGCAACTCCTGGAAGATGAGGGAGATCCCAGGGACCTGGTTGACCCCAAGGAAGTCATGGGTGTTCCCCAAGTGCCTCGTCCAGGCCCACCTTAGATCACAGCATCATTATTTACTACATAACACTTCATCATAGACTAGCAAAGGCTCCATAGCCTGGGCACTATTGAAACCGCCGTGTTTCTGCACTTCTGCACCTGCAGTTTTCAGCATAGAAACTGGCTATTCCTGTCCCCAACTTTAAGCAGAAGGAGGGACGAGACAGGCTGGGAGAGGAGAGGCCTGAGGGGGGCACGATGAGGGGAGCCATGCAGATGAGGGCAGCCCTATTGCCCGGGCATCCTCCAGCACCGCGGGTGAGGAACCACGCAGCAAACCCAACAAGTAACACAAACCCCTGCCGAGGACGCCTCTCCACCTCCAAGTCCTTTATTTTTGTCTCTTTACTGGACAGCTGTGCGAGCAGGAGGAAATAACCAGTCAAACCTCCCTAAGGCTCCCTCTCTGTCTTTAAAATGAGGCTGAATGGCACTGAGACCCCAGGCACCTCTGGGATTACTAACAAGCAGATACTTGTATTACTACTACAGTTTCAAACACCTGGCTGGTACTTCCTAAGCTGAACAGATATGTGGTACAAGACACCCAGCAAATGCTTTGACAAAAAAGGGACAAAAATTTCTACTATATAGAACCTTGGAGAAGGGCTCCACATTTCCTAACAGCTCCTGGAAGCTGCTGAATGGAATGGACAACCAGTTCAGCTAAAGCATCTTGTGCTACGCATGCTATTCTACACAGCAGGATCTAAAGGGAGACCCTGGGAATTTGGATTCCAATCCTGGTGTCCGAATTTTCCATCAATGCTCTTTACAGCACCAACACCTCTTCGTTAGCAGGGCCTGCTCACACGATGCCTTCCCAAAGGATTGCTATAAAGAGAAGAGATTCCCCTCACTGCAGCATTTTTATAGCACACGGGCAGCATCACAAAGTTTAGAACAGTCTTGAATGTGCTTAATGTTTCAATATGACATAAAAAATAAAATTAGCACGGTCGTCATGGGCCGTATCATTCTCGGTGCACTTTCCCAGAACAGACAGCAGGCTGCCTGGCACAGGCCCTGCTGAAATAAGGGCAACTGAAGAACGACAGTAAAGTGAACTTATGACAACTATCTGAACACAGCTGAAATAACAAATAAACAAGACACTGAATTCCCCAGCCAAGAAAACACGAAGTGAAAAGCAACAACAGCGGTTGAATTAGGAGCCTGTCAAGGGACTGTCACACAGCCTGTACTCTTTCAGCCAGGAGTGAGGAGAATGCGGCTGACATGACAGTAGAAGAACACATTTGGATTTTAACAGAGATAAACTATCGACACCAGCCCCCAGCCTTGGCTCCCAGGCACACGCAGCTTTGCTCTGCACTTCTGATCTCCGGGCACATCTAAATCACTGGGAGCTTTAACCGCCGTGCACGAAGACCATACAGGGCTGTCAAAATTGCTGGGAGCCTCCCGACGATCAGCACAAAAAGCAGTTCAGCAGGTATTTCATTAAGGCACCCGATTGCAAGTCTTTTTCCCACAGAGGCAGTATCACATCTGCACGGGCCCGTTTGTGCTCTGCACGGAGCGCGCTGACCCGAATGCCACAACAAGCTGCCAGGCGCGGGCGGGCAGCTTTGCTCCATGGCTGGGGGCTGGAGCGGCCGCCTGGACCATGGCAGGCCCAGCAGCCCCATTGACTGCTTTCCAAAGGCTCCTGCAGCAGCATGGAGCGCAGGATTAGCATTTAACTACTCCCATTATCCCTAATCAATTATGTCCCTAGCCATACAACATTCACTGTATGACATCCAAAGTCAAGTGCACACAGTAAGGGAGAAGTGGAAGCAAGGAAGAAAACTAGAATCCAGCAAAGAACCTGCTGGACAGCAGGCAGTTTAACACATCAAAATAAGAGGGAATTACAAATAAAGCATTTATTAGAGAAATGCCAGAACTTCAGGCTGGTGGCTACAGACACATCTGGACCTACTCCGCAGCTTTCTACCCATTTTTCATTTAGTTAAGCCTATGATTACCTTCTCCTGACTTGTATCCTGCATTTACTGCTCTAAGCAGCCCACATTTCAGCAATACCCAGACAAGGGACCCCTCAATCCTCACTTACAGCAAGAGCTGTAAAGAATTTACACAACAAGCATCAGAGCAGGGGCAATTTCTTCCTCAGTGGAATCTTGCATACACTGCCCTGAGGAACTGCAGCAAATTAGCAGCACACAAGCTAAGGACCAGCTCACCTACCACAAACTGCCGGTGACAACTTCGGACTCGCACTACGAAGTCCACATTTGCAGAGCTAATCTTTTTCTTTGCCCAAATAAACCGCAATTGAAAGGCATGACATTTCCCTTAGTCTTACAAGCTACATTTAATCATACAAACAAACTCCTGAACATCGCTACCCGCCTCTCGAGCGGTGGCAATTTAAGCTCCAGTTTTAGTTGCAAATAGGGACTGAATTAAGAATTCAAAACAACAAGATTTTCCTCCTTACAAGGATATTCATAACCTGATATGCAAAAAAATGAGATGCCCAGGCTGGTAAACTCACAAATAAAGAGATTATTCACACACCTCCACAGGAGAAAGTTTGGCTTCTTTATCATGCATTTACCTAGCATTTCGAGCACAGTATTTGTTCCCTCCGCCTGTCATCTTTCCCATTTCAAGGAGGAAGATTTTCTTTCCCAAGCAGTACCTCCATCACTTGTTTCTCTTCCATTTAGTAGGTAATTAAGTGGACCACATTGCAGGTTGCCCATTCACAGGCCCTCCAAACCAGCTGGGGACACCCATGAGCTCCAGCGAGAGACCAGCCTCACAATCCCCAGCTTCGGTAACACAGAGCTGAGCTCAGGGGCTGCCAGTGGGGACCAGAAGAGTTATTTTGGCTTGATAACTTCAAAGCTACTTCATGCAGCTATGTTTTCACCCCATGCCCCAGCTCATGACACGACACGCAAGCTTAAACACAACCGTCCTATTTAGAATCTCCGTGCAATTAAACCACATGCTGCAAAATTCATCTGACCATAGTAAAAAGGACCATCCGCAGGTGAAAATAATAAGAGGTGCCAGTGGCTGAAGTCCTAAAGCAGCAGCCCCAGCCAGCCGGTGCGCGCAGCCTCCCGCGCTCCCGGCGCCCGAGATCCTGCTCCTCCTGCGCTTGGGTCACTACGTCCCAAACCGCCAGTCCCAGGTCAGCCCAAAAGGCCAAGCCACACAGGAACAAGTGAGGCTGAGTCTCCAGGAGCCCGGCGCGCTGCACGGGAGGCTATTTCACAGCATCCAAGTTGCCCTGCATCGTGCCCTGAGAACAGGCTGCCCGTGTCTCCTCGCCGAGCACATGACTTCTTACGTTTAACTAAAAAAAAGGCAGCGGGTATTTATAGGGGAGGAGGGACCCATTCTTTTGCTTGTTATGGTCAAACTGAGTTCTACTCCCAATCACTCTACTGTAATTTGTTCTAATTTTAAGCCAATGAGGCAAATACCAACCCTTACCCCACGAAAAGAGAGAACGCTCAGCTTGAGTGCAAAATATAACCCAAAGGATTTATTACAGAGCCATAAGAGAGCACAAGATGCAATCACCACCTTGTTCCTCCCTGTACAGAAGCTTGTAATGCTGCAGCCATGCTGGTGATTTCAGGAACTCCAGCCAGTAGTTTATTTTCAACATGCTCTTCTTGTCTCAAAACCCTGAGCCCCACTTGCCAACAAGGCGGGGGGCGGCAGAGGAAAGATGCAGCAAAGCCCCTAATCAGCATGATCGCATCCTCTCCGCCCACTGGAAGTGCCAGCGCTGACCGATCCCTGCCAGCCGACAGGGAGCCGTGGGGATCGCGCTGGAGCGACACAAACCAACCCCACCGTGACCCAACCCCGAACAGAGCTGGCTGCAAAGCGGAAATCTGTGCAAATGAGAAGATATCAACACTTCTGATGAAGAGCCAGTAGCAGCAGCTGGAAGAGACAACCTCAGCCCTGCCGGAGCCACAGGGTCAGCTCTGCCAGTGATGGGCTTGGCAACCCAACCTTGTTAGCAGCAAGGGGAAACCTCCTTTGCTCACAGATTTCCTCGGACGCTGCTAGGGCATCTGCAGCAAACTGCTGTTAGGGGATGAAACTGCATTTAGCAGCGAGGCACTGGCAGGCGCCCCAAGCCCCCAGCACATCCTGCCAGCCAAGGAAAGTGATTATACAGCAGGAAATTTTTAAAAAAGAAGTAATACTCATGCGCTGCCAAAGTTTACAGCTCCGTTCAGGAGCTGCATTGTCAGTCGACACAATGTTTTCAGTCTTCTGTAATAAGCAGTTCTTAATTATAGACAATTAAAAGGTAACCTCATTAGTATTATAACACTTTAATGTTATCCTCCCACAGGAAGCAGTTGGGGGAGATTGCATTTCGACAAACGCTTAATTTGGGGTTTCTAAGAGTCTCTCCAAATCCCGGCACAATAGAGCTTTTTTTGTTTTAGTGCTCTGGAGCTGAAGTTTAAAGCAGAATTTTAACAAATAAGTACATTAAAGAAATAGCTTCTAATAAAAAGATTACAAACTAACGTTCACCTTTTTCTTCATATTGCTATAATACTAAATAAACTAAAATAGGACCTTGCCACAAGACTGGAATACATCTACTTGATCAAAGAGGATGGGATGAACCTGGAGAACCGTAAACAGAAAACAGGATCTCATTCCCTGAAGTATTATAGTGATAATCGTAGTGGCACATCATCTACTGGCTTTGCCAATAAATCACTACAATAAGTTACTACATTTAAAAACTACTGTGGGATAAAGCAGAAAGAGTAACTATATATATATATATATATATATATATATGTATGTATCTCTTAATCACTGTTTCAGCTGGGGATGAAGTTCAAAGCAGCCAGAGCAGCAGGCAGACCCAGGGGCACCAGAAGATGTTTCATCCCTGGTGGGAAGAGCCGAGCTCCAGGCACAGCCAGGCTCTGCTCCAGAGAAGTCCACTCCGCTCTCCAGAACAGGGCCACTGCTGGCTGTGAAGCACTTGAGACATCAAGGGACAAACACAGTAGCATTTGCAGCTACTACCACTTTAAAGAGCATTGAAAACCTAAAAACATTAAACCTAACCAACACCTACGCAACTACCGTGTTTGCTTATTGGCACAACTTTAGTGCTAGCATCCTAGAAGATGATTCTAGTTGTTGTTTCTACCTGCCTAGGATTCCTAGAGAAAGAAGAAAGTCACACAGCTACACACGAGCCCTTTAAAGGCTGTACCTCTGTAAAGACAGGCACTCTCCTGGGTACAACATCCTAGATCTCTAAGCCGATATTTGCATCCTATTACTGAAAACACTAAAACTCGAGGCGTGTTTGCTCTTACGAGCCTGGCACAGCGTCTACGCAGTGTAGCAACATACTCATCTTCTTTCACACTAGTAAGAAAAAATGGAGCTCAAAAGCCTGTTAGTAAGCGTTCTTTTCTATGAGGAGCACTTGCCAGCTGCAAGGCTCCATCCAGCAGAGCAAAGTGCTGCTGAAAGACACAAGGCGAAGGCGGCCAGAGCCGCCCCACGTGAAGCTGCAGCTCCTGGCGCTGACCCGCACGCTGCAGCCCAGCAAAACACCAACAAGCTGCAGCTCACAACACAAGCGGTTCACAGGTTACCGGTGTCCTCAACGCTGACCAAGAGCTGAAACAACAGGAAAGAGAAAGCACAAGCTTCACAGTCATCACCGCAAAGCGAGCACCTCGATTCCACCTGCCTGGATGAAGGCACAGGGGACACGCAGAGTACACTGCGATAAATGAACTCTGCTTTGTTTTAGTCAGGATGCTGCAATTAATAGGTAAGTTATTAGAGAAAGGAAGGTTTGGTGGCTGAGTACCCATATAGGAAATTAAGTCTTTCCACTTACCCCAGTGAGATTCTTAAATAACTCTGAATTAGTCAATAAATCTCCCTGTTGAAAACTGCACAAGGAAACCCTGTGCTGCAACTGACTCCTTCTGGCCTCTATTTAGCAACATTAAAATAAGGAAAGCATCATTGACACTTCCTATCTTTTCTATTTATTTAAATGGCAACCTCTCAGGCAGGGACGTATGTATTGCAAATAATAATTAACATGACAGAGTCTTGGCTTCAGCTCTGTCCTGTAGCACTAGTCCTGGCCTCAGCTTGGGATCTGGCTGTTAATCCAAACAACAGGTTTAGCTACACTATAGCAATATATTGCCTAATAAGATACTTGCAAGGATTCAATCGTTAAATGTTTACAAAGGTGTTTGGAAAGCCAAGATGGAGCAGAAGCACAAGCCATCATGGAAACTGCTGTTAGTTTCTCGACAATCTAAAAGATTTATTGTTTCCCAATTTTTGCTTTCAGCTTTGCCATTGAACTGGTTTTACAGCCTCTAAAGAAACACAATGGATTCAGTATTATATTCTGAATGGCCATAAAGTTCACATGATTTTGAAAAAATAAAAAATACATCAACTCCAGCTGGCCTGAAAGCACAACTCACTGCAAAGGTCAGGGAGGTTCCGGGAACCTTTGCATGAAGGCAGCCTTCTCTACGGGGTCGCAGCCAGCAGAGCTCAGACACAAGCCAACTAAAAGCACAGGAAATCAAACCTCGCTGCGCTTTTGGTACATCTGACAGTTGAGCCACAATGCCATCAACTGTTTTGTTACACATATTTTCCTCTTTCTAAAGGGCTGATACCTCATGCACTGGCTCTGAATATCTCTTCATCACAGGATGGGCAAGTTCCAGCTCTGAGTTTTGAGCCCGCTGGTAAATTAAACAAGCAGACAGACTGTATTATCAAGCGATGCATACACACTTGCATAGCTCTGCAGGCAAGCCCTGCTGCCAGCCGCCAATTTGTATAGAACATCTAAAAGGATTAAGGAGGGCTCCCACTCTACTAACACATTTGTTCTATCTGGTCACCAGCACTCCAATTGCTTTGCTAAAAGGTTCAGCAAATTTCTATTTGTTCTTCCATTATGGCACTATGCAAATATTATGAAACGGTTTAATGCCACATGTGAGCGCCTAATGCTTTCTCCATCTTCTCCCCGAGATAGTCTTTAATTAGTCAATAATTGCTTGAAGGCACCAATTGATTGGCATTATAAACACACAAGGAAATGAAAGCAGTCCTTTTATTTCAGAGCAGTATTTAAGGTCTAGGGAAAGGCAGGCAGCGTATCATTAAGCGAAGGGGGGCAGAGCAGCCTGCAAGCCTGTTGGAGCAGCATGACCCAACTCCGGGGGATCCCACATACAGGGCTTGGGCATCACTTCCAGAGATGTTTGTGCTCCCTTTAGCTCCACAGAGAAGGCATTTGTTTTCAAGAGCAGAAAGAGGGCTCCCCCACACTCCCAGCACTGCAAATTCATCTCTCTCTCTTGTCAGCACCTAACGAAAAACATTTTAAGCCCATGTTTCTGGAGGTGCTGGGCCACATCCATCTTTCCAACCCTGCGCTTTCCTGCTCTCCCTTTCTTCCACCTGCTTTTTCTTCTTCCCCTCCCAAGGAAGGTCAGTAACCGCAGGACGCCCACACTAATCACCAGCAGCACACACACCCCCTAAAAGCCCACCGAGCACCCCGGGCTTGCTTGGAGCAGTGTCTGCAACATGCCCAGGAGCAGGGAGCCGACTCCAGCTGCAGCAGAGGCCCACACACTCTAAATAAAATATTTCAGCACTTCATTCAAGCTCAGGTTCTGATAAAATAAACATGAAAACACAGAGAAACACACCTTTGCTCAGAAATAGCCTAATTTGAAGCCAACTGCTCAGCTCTGAAGCAGCTCAGCACCAGCAGGGGACTGAATCCCACCCAGGACAAGTCTCACCCCCTTCTCAGTTATCACAGCAAAGCATAACAAATAGAGATAGAAGTTTCCAAAATAAAAGCAGCTGCAACACCTCACCTCACATCAGCGTTTAGCAGTGCCAAGATCCAGCCGACAGACAGGCCATCAAAGCAGAGGAGCTGCAGCCATCATGATTCCTCTCCCTCCCTGGGCTAATGGCACAGGGAACAAGTCTCACCTGGGAGCCCCACGCCCTACTGCATCTAATGACCTTTAATTGCCTTGAATGGCTTCACCTGGGTCCCATTCGACTTGGCCAACAGCCCCGGCCTGGCGCTGACCAAAGCACTGCCTGGGTGGGGGAGGGAGGATCTGCCACCATCTTCTCACTCCCTCAGGGCCGCCGCCATCTTCCTGCTCCCTCACAGCTGCCTCCAGCCAGTCTTTCCCACCTGTTTCCCATTTCATTTTCTTAAATGACTAGTTAGTCACAGGGAAAAGAACCGTTCTGGAGAGCTCCTGTGCCAGTAAATGCTGTTGTGATCCCTGGGTGTCTAAAAAGTAACCACCTGCTCAGGTTCATGGCAGGCCCAGCTCATGCATGCATGAGACATGTCTATGTCCGCATGAAATAAGGGAGCAAAGCACAAAAATCTCCAATATTAAGAAAAGATATGTCAGGCTCGTAAAGGCCGTGCTGACATGCTAGTGATAATAATTGTAAAAAATGAATGCAACATCGTTAACCCCTCCTGGCTGCTGAGCACCACGGCCTCCCCACACAGCTGCATCCAGCCAGGAAGCTAATTCAGCATTGCACACAGGCCCCAGAGAGGCATTTTCCAGCATATTTCTCTTAATTAGAAGCTTTTTTTAAAAAAAAAAAGAAAAAAGCATTTTAAAACACAAGCAATATTAGTTGGGTAGTGTTAAAACCAGTGTTCATTAACCATCCATCTTAGGAGGGTTTCCTCAATCAAGCTACTGAAAGGCATTAGGGAAATTAGGCAGCAGCCTTTTCAATTAAGCTTAAAATACCACAAAATGGGGAAAGAAGTGGTGGATTACTGCCTGATAAATGAATAGAATGAGTTAAAGTTTTAAAAATGGCTGTCCCGGTCTTTGTCAGGTTATCTCAACTGGAAATTTCCCCGCTATGTCTGTAATAGCGTTATATCCTCATCTTAAAGGAGGTGATTTTGACTTCCCAGATGCATTTTCATAGTTTCTCCCAGCTCCTGCATGCCACTGCTTATAGGCAGTCCCTTCCACAAAGAAGCCATCTCCTAGGCAGCTATAATGATATTCACAACTAAAAACTAAACTCAAATAAAACAAAGCCAATCTGAAAAGCAAAGCAGCTCACATTGTCACATGCCAACGAGATTTATAATGAAATACTCCTCAGCCAGGGTGCAAGTTTGGGCTGTGGAGGGCTCGAGTGTCTTCTCAGAGCTTTGGAGGGATCCAGTGTCACCCCAGGTGGCCCTGTGTGCCCTGGCTCTTCCTTGTCCCTCAAACCAAAATCATTCTCAATATTCATCTCACAGTAGGATTCTGCTCTTTAATCAGAGCCACTCGTTTTAATCAAGAGTCTGAATTCCCCAGCGCTTTGGCACGCAGCAGGGCTGCAAAGCTGCTCCGAGAGTGGGTGCTGCCGACCACATAAATCATTGAAAATAATTGTTACTGCCATTTTTGAAGACCAAACCTGACCGAAGGTGGTTTGCATTAAGCGATCAGCATGTCAGTAACTTCGGGGACTGCAGTTGTTCCTGGATTTTGGAGGATTCTTAAGTTCTCACATCCCCCCTATCACGAGGAAAGCAGCTTTTGTAGAGGAATAATTTCAATTTCAGTCTTTCAAGTCAGCAGTTCAAGAGGGTTGGCCATTACCTCAGGAGACCTCAAAAGATGTTGTTATGGAATGAATACCTTCCCTCCTGTTTCAGTTTATACTCTCGCTTACATATTTGTCCTTACACTGGGCATGTCAGAAAAACCAAATGATAATGAAATATTATTATACTCATTTTGCAGAAAGGAACAGCAGCACAAATCTGAATACCAGGCTCTCAAAGGAATTAGCAGCAGCTGTACTTAAGCACATTTGAAAAGCTGAAGTTATAGAAAAAAAACAACCATGACAAAACTCAGAATCAAACCGTCTCCCAAACTGAAACAGTAATGCACAACTGTCTTCCCATAATGAGAATATCTGCACTAATTTCTGATCAAATATGGTCATTTGTCATTTCTCATTTCCATTAATTCTCCAACTGCCTCATTCCTATAAACACTTTTTAACTTAACTTTCAAGCTGGAAGCCCCATCCCTGGTGAGGTTGTCTTGAGCAATCTGTTGTTTCACTATGTGTATGTCAGCATGTGTTCTGTTGATATAGCCAGAAATCACAATTTATCTTTTTTTTTTTCCTATGGTGTGAACTTTTTGATGTAAAAAAGAACAATAAATGCAAAGACTATGAAATAGGAGAGTATTTGTCCTCTTCAGTGCAAGCCAGAGCAGCACTAAGAACAAAACGGCTGCTGTGCTCTGAGTACGAGACACTTCTAAAGCACACAAAGGCATGAGGAGGAAAATCACAGTTTCATTTCTACAATGCGTGCATGAGATGTATGTCAATGCTGTGCAAAGGACAAAAAGGACTGTCCAGCAGTTGTACGTCCACTCCAAGCTAGCTCTGTACCTTCTCTTTATCTGTAATAGAGGGAGATAAGCACCTCCATATGGCAAACCTCTCCTCTGTTTCTGGACAGAATTAATCACCCTTTCCTGGCACCTCTGTCTCTGACTAGGGAGGGAGTTTAGATTCTCAGCCATCTAGTCGAAGCCAAAGCTAGATGGGAAGAATCACACCCTAAGCAATTTATCTAAAGACTCACAAAACATACCTGGCAGAAATGGGAACAAACTGCCGGAATGACCAGTCACTCAGGCCATTAAGCCATGTTTTTTTTCTTTGAACTGTTTTATTCCCCTGACTCTGGGGCTTTATATATCTCACATCATGCTACTGGCTCCCTGGAGCTGGGAGAACATGGAAGATTAATACAGTTAACCTGCTCTCACACCTACCTGTTTTTTCAATGTTCTTTAGTTCATTTATAAAAGTGGGAGGTTTATGTCAAGTCATAGACTTCCTCCTGGCTTAGAAATGAGAGACGCCTGGATTTTTGTATGATATTCACCTTTCAGGGGAAGAAAATTTACACCCCAGGAGGAGTGAAGTCGGGAGGTCGCTGGAGCTGCAGGGAGAAACCACAGACTTAATGCAGCATTTACGCAGTGGTTGTTTTTCAACCACCTGGCTGATTATTACAAGGTTGACTAACTTCTTTAACAGCACAATTACATCTCCGAAGATGTTCACGTTCCTATTGCATCTCGCAAAAGAAGTTTCTCAAGTAATGCTCACTGCTAATGTCCTTACATCCATCATGTGCTAGAGCAGCGCAGCAGGAAAAATTCCCATTATTCCTCCTCCCACCAGAAAAATTTCACTCCCTTCTGTGCTAAGCCGGAGTTGCTGTTTCTTGTTCATCAGTCTCATTTCATGATTCTGTCTGCAAATTAATTCTGAACTATAATTACTGCTGTATTTTTATATCAATAATTACTTGGGTAAGTTGTATTTGATTGTCTGCTCCAACCTAGGGGAGCACAGAACCTGTGCTCCAAAAAGCTGATGCTTTTCTGCTTCCTTTTGAACTACAGACTCTGTGCAGCTTTAAAGGGATTTAGTTTCAATAGCAAATACTAAATAAAGTCTTTGTAAGGACAATGCATATTAGATAGCAAATCAGAAATACGAGTATTAATGGAAAAAAAAAAAAAAAAAAAAGAAGCTGTAGAACCCAATCTTTAATGTTACCTTGTCAAAGAACTATCTAAGCTACTTCACAAGCTGTCATTTTTCTTTTCTTTGTTTTCTAGCAGTTAAAAAATAACAAGCATTGTGTAAGAAGAACAGTGTGAAAGGGATCATCTTTTAACTGAGGCTTAGCTCTGCGAATCCAGAGGCTTGCATATTATTTGAGATTCTGCTACAAGTTTCCTGCCAAACCTCGGGTGCATCATTCAAGTTGTCACGGCCCATCTTGGCGGATAGAGCGATCAAAGTGTTTCGCATGTCGGTGCTTTCAGGTGACAGTCACGGATGGAGTCATACACACGCAGAGCTGCTCTCGGTGGGGCCGGGCGGCTCGGCACCGCTTCGGACCCGGCAGGGTTATTAGCACTGCGTGACACCCACCGGCTCCGCTGCGGCTCCTAAGTGGATGCTTTTCTGGGGTTGTTTGTTCTCTTCAGACTTCATCCTTCTAGAATAAAGTAAATACACTGGCTCTTTCTGGCACAGGCAAATTGGTGAAGGCAGAAATTAAAGAGGGCTTTGTAAACAAGATTCTGCAGTGCAGCTGTCTCCAAACTGTCCACCCATGGAAAATTTAAAGTTCTCCTTTAAAGCTATTTGCTGCATGTTAATAACTGAACAGAAAATTCATGGGGTTTTTTTGCATAATATATGACATAAAAAGCTGCTGGAAAAAGGTGATTGCTGAGACAAAACTGACAGCAGATCTCCAACAGTAAATGCCACTTTTTTTTTTTTTTTTTTTTTTTTTTTTTTTTTTTTTTTTTTTTTTTTTTTTTTTTTTTTTTTTTTCCTGCAGATGACACTTGCACAAAGGGTCTTGTCTTTAGGGTAACAAAACCAACAGAGCAGCGAGGTCAAGACAACTCACTTAGAAATCTGAATTCCAAACACAGAAATCACACAAAGTGATGATGAGGAGGAAAGGAACAAAACAGAGGAAGGCAGGGAGGAAGGGAGGGAGTCAAATGCACTTTCAGTCACTTAAGTTGCCTCCAAAGAAACTATTCCCTGAGAGAACTAGAGAAGTCTGACAGGGGAGAGATGAGACATGGGATGATTTCCATTTCTGGTGTAGATTAACAGATCAGGATTCCTTGGTTTGGAAGACAGATGATGAGGATGGATAGACTGAAGACTCATAAAACTATCAGTGGTTTTGAGAAGTTAGAAATAGGCAATGCCTACCCACCACGTGACAAGCACTGAGAAGTCCCAATGAAATCACTGCAGAATTATTTAAATGAACAAACTGAATAATGTGTGTGTGCAGTACATAATTGAATGCTGGGTCTCTGAACTGCAGGATGTTCCTCACAGAGCCAAATGGGTCAAAAATAGATGAGCCAAATTCCGAGGGCAGACGTGGCACTGCTGTGCAACATGACAGGCTGCAGGCAGTTCTTTATCCCTGCAGGAGGATTTATCTCATACATCCCAAATGTTAGAGGGTAGGAGGGTACGTTCCAGAACATTAGAGTCCTGGAAGACACTTTCCTGCATTCACTTACTTTTCTAACTGATCATTTGCCATATAATTTCATGTAAATACATTATCTTTCCTATATTTACCACAGTTTTTAATCCCTCTCTTCCCCAGCCTGCAGTGTATGAAATGCTGTTGAGCTCAGACTTGGATCATTTATAGCAAGTAGCGATTTCCTAGCACATTAGCTCATTACTGAATAGAGAAACCTTGACGATTGCTTCACTGCTCCTTTCTTTCAAAGAAAACCCCATCATTGGGGGACTGACCCACCCAGTTAGAAATTATATTCATGTTTTTGGAATATGAGAGCTCATTCTCCCTGAGGCTATAGAAATGCTAGCTGAGATCTCCACCTCCCAGGAGAGCAGAGCTCCTGAGGTGTCCTCGTGTCGATGCTCCGCAGTGTTGAACTGCACAACCGTAGAGCCACCCTCTCTGGCAGCAAACAAGCAAGAGCTGTTCTCTTGGCACAGCTGCACGGAGAGGAGACCTGAGTTACCCTCCTGGGACCAGCTGGGCTACTCAGTGCGTAAGAAGAGAGAAAACATCCATGACTTTCTCCTCAACGTGCGACCCAGTTAGCTCGAGCCAGAAGTTAGCTCGACCTTCCCAAGCCCGCAGAGTTCAGTCTCACCAGTGGAAAAACTCCACACAGCAACCTTGATCCGGGTTACCTCCGAGTGGCACCACATGGAGAACTGCAATTTCCTCATTTTTAATACCCGCGCCTTTCTTCTCCCCCCAAAGCTAGGCCTTACTACCGATTAAGGACATCTCAAGCAAACATGAAGAAGAAAGGCAAGAGGAAGGCACATCATTATACAGAATCAATACAGATTAACATCAGCTTCAAACATGATCGTGTTGATAAGAAATGCTGAGGGTGGTAACTCAAATAATAGGAGAGCGGCTGGGGCAGCGCACGGCACCAGCTCAGCCATGTCCTAGCAAAGGAAGCCCGGGGCTGGAGCACAGGGATTCACCTTGATTTACTCTTTGGAAAGGTGGCATATTTGCAGTAAAGCTCTTCATATAGGGGAGGATGCACTGTCAGTAAACAGTTGCTCTTCAGTGATGTATTTTCTGCTATATTACAATGTGCATCATAGAGAAAAAACCTCGAGTCTACCTCTTGACAGCAAAGGACAAGATGAGTGACTATCAGCCCGCTATCTTTAAACACAGTGAACCATGACAAGAAGAAAAAGCAACCGAGTTGCTCAGGTGGATTCATCCCTTCCTCCCAGGGCTCTGGAGTTCTGAAAGTTTTATAGTGCTGAAATATTCTAAATCGGGGAAAGCACTGACTGGGTGCACTGGATTTATTTCCACGGGATTTCTTCTTAAACCTAAATCTGCCCAGTTTTATAATTCACTCCCTGAGATTCTTGAACTCTTCCACATTTCCCATTTTAGAAACTATAGCTGTGCCGAACAATTTATGGGGAAGGTTGCAGCAGAAGTTGAAATGGTGCGAAGGGAAGAAAAAGATGTTGGAAAGAATTACTGCTAAAAACCTAAATTGACTTGGAAACCTTACAGATGTTATGAATTCTCCTGCAGCCAAAATGATTTTACTTGAAGAACTCGATTTTCACCTGGCCCTTTATACAGCTTCTTTTGGTTTTAAAGACACATTTTTTTCCTCTATAAAAAGTCTTTCCATGCCATAACTAATTTCAGATACAGCTGCAAGGGCTACTTTGCAGGTGCAAGCTGGTAACACCGTTATTGAGACTTCCCAGATGGCTCCAGGAAACTGGGCAAGACAGGATTTTATTATCTCATTTTCATTAAAAAAATAAAATAAATAAAACACAGTCCTTAAGAGATGCACTATGAAGGAAAGAAAGCCTTTATAAAATCCCAAAATACATTTTAGCCCAGGTGCTCTGCCAGGGCAGGGGAAACTCAGGTCAAGAACTTACCTTGTCTCGGCAGATACATAAATTTGTACCTAAAAAATTTCACATCCCAGCCCAGCCTAGTGACAGATTCAGTGACAGACTCTCTCTTTGTCTCCCACATTACGAGCAGAAATTCAAAAGAAGAAATAAGAGACCTTTCTCAACGAAAGATGCACCAAAGAAACTCAAAACACTTCAAGAGCTCGACTCACAAAATTGGAAAAAGCCAAAAGCTGCCTATGAGCACACACAAATGGCAGGACCATGCCGAGGGATAACGTAAAAACAACAAAAGTAAACCCTGAATAAGAAAGCACGTTCCTAATTTTCAATATATAGTATTTTCTTGAACATAATGCAGGAGAACGTTCTCCCTGCATTCTAGCTGGCAGAGATACAGGAGCAACAGGAAAGTTCCAAGAATTGTAATTAGCGACGTGGTTATCAGTGAGTTCGTAAGGCAGCGAGGAGGAGGAGGAAAACGCGCGCATGAAGGGCGCGCTGCTGCCATCCATTATTTATTGGAGCTCCAGGGCTAAGGGATTAAGGGGCGATTACAGGATGCGGGCGCTCCCTGCGTGACCGTCACCCTTCACATGTGTCCCTGGAAAAGGCCACCGTCCTCCCATTGATCCTTCCTAACTACTCACTAATTGATATGGCAGGCTGCACGTAATTAGCGTTTTTGTCATAACCTAGAATGCATAAATAGTCATTGCTACGGAAAAAAATTCTCAAATCGTGAACGCCGTTTTAACCCATTTTTGGACCACATGTGTATAAAATGATCGTGTGTGCAAGACAGTAATTTCTGCAGAATACTAATGCAACTAAATACTGAGTTGATTTGTGGAGCATTTCATGCAGAGTTAGGAAAATATTAGCCTTACGTTACAGTCAGCTTAAATTAACAGCACAACAAGGAAGAGAAAAGTGACTTCTATGACTTTTATCCCAAGATTCACCTCAATTTTATCCACTCACTCGCAATTATGACAGAATTCCACTGTATAGCAATAGATAATTACATGTCCACTCTCTTCATCTCTTATACACAACACTATAAATGCATTTTTGATCGGTTCCAAGGTTGGAAAAACAATTAAATTTTCAAATCCCTAAAACGCCATTGAAGTCAAGCAATGCTGTGGGCAACCCACCTTTCCTTTAGCCTCCAATTATTGCTGACATTTCCTCGAAGAGATGTTTACTTTCAACCCGAAGCAGAAAGATGCCTGTGGAAAAACTTCTGCTGACTTGGGGTGGGTATTTTGCAAGGTGAAAAGCAGCGGGAATGAAAGGGAAATGGGCGGGAGCTGCATTCACCTGCACTGTAGCTCCATTAAGCTGCCTCTTTGGTAGAAATCTCTGTAATTGTTTAGTGAAGTAATTAAAACCAGCCCCCTGCCCCAAATGCTGTAATCAAAATGAAAGGTTTTTTAACCCACCAGACTATGCATTAATTCTTGATTTGTTCCAGAATGAGACAGCCTCATAATAAATTGTATGGTCCCTCTACGCACTATAGAAAAACTTATATAGAGCTGTTATTAATTAGGATTTGGCCCCGTTCTGTTGCAAGGAATTGGCAGAAAGACGTTCTCAGAAAGACGTTTTCCTCAGGAATACCAAAGGGCAGCATTGCTCACAGCTTGTCTGACACCGGAATCTCCCGCAGAAGCCACAGAGCGGGGCAGCATCCGCGTGGGAAGCAACATGTTTGGTAAGGATCAGTGAAATCAGCAGAGCTCAAGCTGGTGGGCCAGGATAAGCATCTTTGAAATCACCAAAAAAATAATAAAAACCAAGGTTTAGCTGGGAGGAGCCTATGGCAAGCATGCCGAGCTGCAGCATGAGCCGCGCAGGGCACAGCCTGCCCATCGGCGAGGACCTTGGCGAGGCCTCCTCCTTCTTCCATCTTCTGGACACCATCTCCTATGAGCAGATGGTTATGGACACGACCTTGCAATCGCCAAGGAGAAACTGACCATTTTTACCAACAGAATAATAAAAAGAAGGAATCTTTACCAGTCTTGTGCTGTAACACCAACAAAGAAAAGAGCTTTAGTGTCAGAGAAAAGCCCCACTTTAACCTCCATGGTCCAGAGGTGTTTTGTAGGCCAATGAATTACGAGTGGGCTTCCCAAATCTGGATCACTAGCCCTGAAATCTCATTTGGCCTCCTCATGTAGATTACTTTGGGCAGTGACAAATAACCACAGCACAGAAAGTCAGCTTGAAAGGAGGAGGAAAATCAAGTGGGTTGACAACTTTTGAGAAGCCTGACCAAGAGTTCTGCTGGACGAACACAAACACACGGCATCCACATGCTGAATAAGTGGTCCCTTTGAATCACAAGTAACTGCAGCATGTATGGGAAAGTTCAAAATAAAGCTATTTTTGCATGACAAGCAGGCAAGAGGCAGTCCAGGTATTCCTATATTCTTTCATTTTGGTGATGAGGAAGGGACCTCTAGAGATCATCTAGTCCAACCTTCCCACTCAAGCAGGGGCACCTAGAGCTCGACCTAGATTTTCCAGGTCACGCTCGTGCAGCAATCTACTGCAGCAGCACTGAAATTGGATTGGAGTCCAGTGCGGCTGCCTTCCCACGCAGGCTTTCCATACTCTCCTTATGAATCCATTTTAATGCTGCATTTGCATTCCTAGGTATTGTTATGCAGGAGCCTGGCTCTTAACTCTATAGATGGAGACAAACTCTGGTTTCAGCTAATCATCTTACATAATATGATAAGCTAAACGCAGAGGACAAATATTTCCTGAAGGGGTAAAATAATTCTCAGTGAAAGAATAATCTTGCTTGCTAAATTTAATAGAGCACTTTATCTTCCCTACAGATCATCTGTTGGAATCCTAAGTATTTATTTGCCTCCAGCATCTCCTATGACTAAACCCCCCAGGACTGTTTCTTTTAATTCCAGCCTCAAATAAGGTAGGTTTAATCAGTTTTAAAACCATTAGAAACTGTAAGCATTACCTATTCTTGGTACTGAATTCAAAATGGAAGCTATCTGCCCCTTCTGAGAGGTGAGGCTACGTGTTGCTTCCTTGCCCATCTTTCTGCAGCAACATCTGCAACCAGGGAGCACCGCGAGCTGGATAACCACCTTGCAAAGCTGCAAGGCAAAACAGTAGGAAAATACAGCCTTACAGCACCGTGGAGATGTGCAGCCTTCCATTTGTTCCCCACTGGATATTTTTTAAATCCCTGGGAGTTTTGGGGTTGGTTGGTTGCTTGTTTGTTCCCAGATGGCAGGGGAAATGAAGCTGTAATCCTAAAACGTGGGCTAAGACGGAGCATGGGCTGTGCCCAGGGCACTGGAGATGAGCAGCCTGTGGAGTGCTGAGCACACAGACGCCTTCAGAGGGGATCCGGGGGGAGGATCCCGCTTTATCGGGGTTTCCAGGGAAGGGCGGCACTAATACAGTCCTCCCAGAGCTCAGCTTTCCATGATCCCAGCCGGACACCTTTGGAGCTGCTTGTGCCCCGCGAGCACAGCCGGGGCTGTCTGGGCTGAACCCCCCAAAAGAGGCAAGCTTTGTACGGGTGGAAATTCCCTCTCTCCTTTGCAGGACTGCAAATAAGCCCAGGGAATGCGGCATCCTCGAAGGCCTCGGCTTTGCTCTGCCTTGTGGCTTTTGTGGCTGCGAAAAAGATGTATATTGCCTACTCCAAAACTGCTTATTTGCTCTTCTAAAGGGCACATGCCAGTGAAGAGCTGCTCCAGTTTGCTTCTGTAAGAGAAAGTCTTCTGTAATAAGGAAAACAGCTAGAAAACCATCTTTTCCTTTCCCTTCCCCTCTCCTTTTCCCGTGTGTCCAGCCTGCTGCACCGGGGCACTACCCAGTGCTCAGCACAGCGGGCACCTCAGCAGGAGCCAGCGCCTCAAGCCAAGGGGTGAAGGGAAAGGGAAGGAAGTGCCAAAGAAAACGATCTGAAAATGGGTGAAAATGAGCTATTATCGCTTCTTTTTTGTATCAGCCATAGAGTGGGACTCAGGCTAGCTGTCAAAAGGCTTTCTTTGCTGAAGGAGGTTGACAGGGGGTCCCGAGGGTCCTCTGGGACAGCAAGTGACAGAAGAAAGGGAAGGATACTCTAAAATGCGCAGGAGGAAAGACGCGAAGGGAAAGGTCTGAACTGGTTAAGGGCATCAGGCGGCAAGCAGACACAGGCATCCCCAGGGAAAAACGCACAAAGGGAAAGGGGAAAAAAAAGCCTAAAAGCCACAGCACGAAGAGCAGCGCTAGGAAAGCGTGGAACACACAGGAGCTGCCGGCCCTGGCCGCATGGAAAAACGTTTCCTGCCATTCCTGCCCTCCTGCAAACACTTGCTGAAAAACCCGCTGATTCCCAGCATCCATGGCCAAAATACGGGCACGTGGGCAGCCTGCATCAATGCCGTGGATCCAGGTCACGCTTGTCCTGTTTCTGGCCATTGCCAAAATGTCACTTTTTCACTGCATTGGTTAAAAGGTGCGTCGAGACCAAAGCCTCGCATTCACACCGTGCCTCGCTGAAGAACAGGCGGTATTTGGTCTCAGTGAACCCCCACATTTCCCGAGTGGCTTTCCTAGAGCTTTCCGAGGCCAGGCAGCGTTTTTACGGCAGTAGGAGGTGAGGCAGTAGGGAGCCCCGCAGCTTCCTCCCCCCCGTCTTGCACCCTTTTATAAACACCATTTTTCATGGGAAAGCTGAGGAGCTGAGCAGAGCTCCAACTCACACTTGGCTGCCGGGGACCTCAGTCAAATTTCCACTTGCAGACAGACCAGTTCTGCTCTGAATGAGCTGTGATGAGCTCTGGGACGGGCTCAAAGCCCACGCTTTAGTCCTGACTCCATCTCTGGGGACGGATCTTCCAGTCTGAAGGCTTCCCAAGTAACTGCCCAAGATCTGTGGGATGTAGAGATGAATGAAGGGATGCTCAAGGCCCAGCTCCCTTGCTGGCCATGCTGCTCTTCCCCTGGGCTCTAAATCCTCCCCCAGCAGCCAGCACTTGTGCTCAGGAGCTCGGCCGGAGCGTCCACCTCCGTGAGCTTCCACACGCCGCTCAGCAGGGCCCACGGTGGCTGAATTGCCATAACCTGCCGTCATTTGGGCAGAAACTCTCGCATGTGCCCAACGACGCCCCTCGCAGTGCCCCATCTGTTGCTGTGTCCTTAGGGACCCCGTCCCCCCGCGTCACCCCCATTAGCGGAGCCACCGCACAAGTCACCGCGTGAGGCTGCGATTTCCCCCCAAAATTGGGCACCGCAGGGTAAATGTGGAGCGAGTCCGAGCCACTGCTGGGAAAAACTGCTTTTCCATGGATAATAAACTCAGCAAGAGCTTGTCCAGGATTTTTAAGGAACAAATCAGCAGGCTAGTGAGACTGCATGTGAACCTGCCTGCCAGAACCTGCTTTTTGAGGTGAGACTGGGGTCTGGAAGCCTTTAAACAGTAATGGAAAAAATCTACCCTTGTCCCTCTATCTTAAGGATGCTCTGCTGAGGAATCCTGTGTGTTAAGGGAAATGAAACCCCGTGTTCAGTGCCTAGATCCTTTCAGCTTCTGCCTTGAATATGTTCCAGTGCAAATTTCAAGTATCACGTGCTCACACCAGCAGCAGGCCCTGGGGACAATCTCAAAGCCTGGTGGAACAGCAGAACAGAAGGGTAAAAGCAGCTCTGCTTAAAAACAGAAAGTCCTGCCCGTATTTAGGTGATGAGTTAAAACACACCTCATTGCCAAGGCCAGGACAGAAGATCAATGCATTAAAAAATAAATTAAAAAAAAACAGCATAAGGTGCTTTTCCAACAAGACGGGAAGCGGGGAAGAGAGGCCAGCACAAAATTCCATGGAGACTTATGATTGATTGCAGAATTGCGATACTGATTTGATTTCCTTTAAATAGTAATATTACAGCTTTAATCAAGATCGAATCACATGACAAATAATAAATCACAGAGCAGAGTTCACTCCTGAATAAATAAATAACTTGGGAGGGAGCAGGAGAGAAGTGTTTAAGATACTAAGAAGGTTTAAAAGTTAGAACAGCCTCAAAACTTTCCTGCAGCATTTTCACAGTTGTTGTAGAGGGGCCGAGGCACTCGCTGGGTGGGAGATACCCCAGGCAGGGCAATGCAACACGAGCAAATAAAGACATGAAAACCATGACGCACCACTTGGGTTGTTTTTTTGCAGAAAGGGAATCCAGAGAGTAACGGGAAATTGCTCCCGAAAACTCTCAAGCGAGGACCTTGGAAGATAAAGTGCTCCGGAAACCTGAACACATTTTCTCCTTCAAGCTGGAGTCTCTGCAGTGAGAACTGCACCAGGAGGACGCCGCGCTCCGCGCTGGGCGCTCTCGCAGCTCCCTCGGCGCCTCTCCTCCGCGCCGGCCGCCTGCGCGCGCAGCCCACGCAAAGTCCTGCGCAACTTTTGCTGCTTCAGTCTCTGGCCGTTTCCTCTAGTTCTGTCGGTGGCCACCATTGAAAAGAGGCCGCCCCATCCTCCTCACTGCCTCCCTTGAGGAATTTTCCTGAAGAAAAAGGTGCTGAAACAGAACGATTTTCACTCCCTGCTTTATGAGCTGCCATGTTCAAAGCATCCCGCAGACCTTGAGGATGGACATTCTCAACCTTGCAGAATTCTCATTAATTTCCATGAATTTTTGAGAAATCTTTGAGAAATCCTTCGTAATTCCCTTCTCCACTGTTCTGATGGGATAAGGCCGTCGGCGGCCTGTTTACAGCCAGGGAACCGCAGCGGGGCCGTGAGGTGGCACTCAGTTACCTCAGGGCTCTCTCAACACAAATTCTCCTTCGCAGCTTCCCCGTGCCCCCACTTGGTATGTGGCCGTGCACACAGGCCCAGAGCTCCCGAGGGAGAGCCTTTCATTCCTCCATAACGCCATATGAATAACTAAAAAACAGGAGCAATTAATAACAAATGCCAAGTTTGTATTTTCAGCAGCAGCACCTTCCCCTGCAACCTTTTGCTCAGGAACGTGTTCTCAGGCTGGGGCTTATTCTTTCCCAGGGAGATAACGTGTATTCCCGATGCCCGCTGAGACCCTGCCATCGGTCCTAGCAGGCTGCAAGGATTCTCCGTGGAAGTTCCAGCCTAACGGAGTCGGGATAAACACAGAGCCCTGGCACCGCCGTTGCCGCGGCCCTCCTCCCTCGCCAGCTGCAAACAGCGCTGTGATGTGGGAATTTGCTGCTGATCTCACCGTAGCGAGGCCGTGTCCCAACCACAGCCCTCTCACTGCACCCTAAGGTGCCGTCCTTGGACCCCATTCCAACTGCCAACCCCCCCACGTACGAGCAAACAGCGCCCTTCGTCCGATCCTCATTACAGACAAGAAACATAAAATACCCATGTATATAAAACTAAGTGTGTGTGTGTGTACAGATATAGATACAGACGTACGCACGCTATACGTGCAGCATGTGCTTTCACTCCCTCCCGCAGCCCCTGCATGACTCTTCCCAGCCCGGCGGCGGAGCGGGAGCCGCAGCCCGGCAGCCCCAGGCCGTGCGCGCGGCAGGACACGTAATTACTTACACGTGTAGGAATTAATGCACTCATTTAACAACTACTGAACTCCGGGCTTTCCCACCACATTTATTTTCATTCACATTGCTAACAAACGCCGCGATAAACAATGGAAAAATACCCCATCGATTAAGTATAATTAAGCTTAATAATTGCTTAAACTTGTCATCCATAAATCATGACCAGGAAACCATTATGAACCAATTAATCATTAGCGGCATCATTAAGGATGTTTATTTATAGTGTATTTATGGGAAAACCTAATCATGTGGTCAGGAAGATTAATAAGGACAAGCTGGAAGAGGGCGGCCTGGGGGAGAGGTGCTGCTCGGAGCCGGGCGCCCGGCAGGTGAAAAACCACCAGAAAACCCACCAAAAAGCCCCAGGGCAGCCCCAGGACCTGTGTGTGTGTGTGCATACGTGTGCATACAAAGCCAGGAGGAAGGGTTCAGGCACCCAGGGCCCACGGGCTGGGCAGCGCTGAGCTCCGCTTGCCCGCAGAGCAGGAGGCTGCGGTTTCAGGTCCATAATTGGCATTTCCAGGCAAACCGTGGAAATGGAGCTGGAGGGAGGGAGGCTGCAAGCGGGGCCGAAGGAGCCCTGCACTTCCGCGAGCATCCTCGCGAGGATCCGTCCTCGTAAATCCCTGCTTGTGCTGCGCCGCCGGGCGCTCCGCTCGGGATCCCCTCCTCCAGCAGCCCCTAAGCTCCTCCTGCCATCGGGCACCACTAAGGAGGTTCCAGCAGGAACGTCTAAGCAGGGGCAGACTTGGAGACTGAAAAACGTGGCAATGTTGATGGCACTGAGTTGTTTAATGGGCTTGGGAGTTTAGAAAATGAGGCTGCAGGGTAAGGGGCTGTAGGAGCCCAGCAACAAGCGGCGGCTGCCGGTGTGCGGGGCCCGGCTCGTGTCAGGGCTCAGCTGCTGCCGCCGTTTGTTCCTTCCCGGGCACCTCTCATCCCGCCCCAATACCCCCTGCCCTGCTTAGGACTCAGGAGCCACCCCCATGTCTACGCGGGTCTCATCACGGCAGCAGCTACTTACATCTGATCAGCTCGAGGCTGTTTGCTGTACCGCAGACACCGCGCTGGCCACGATGTAGAGCAGCTCTTCTCCAGCTCAGGCCCTGGCCCTGGCATGTCCCAGGCTAGGGGAATTTCACATGAGAAAAGATTGCAAAAACATCCACCGTTTTTTAAGCCTTCTGCCTCTTTTCCCACTTCAAGGGCAAATGCTCGCTTTGAATTTCCATTTGCTACCAACCTGCTATTTCCAAATGCATCTTTTTAGCTTTCAAGGTGGTGTTCGGCTCCCCTTAACCAAACAAAACTCCTGGCAATGTGAGCGTGAGCACCAAAAACTGCCGACCACTATTTAATCTCCAGACCAAGCACCTGATATCTGTTAAACCTCTCGTTTGCACAGTAAAGCTCTGCAAGTTCTCAGGCCCCTCTGTGCCAGGCAACGTCCTTCAGCATCCAAGAGCAACCCCAACAAATAGAAACTGCATTATGTCTTACTGAATGGCAGTCCAAATCTCCTCGATATTATCAATAAATAAACTTTAGAAATATAAATGTTAGTCACTGATCCAATGCCAGAAAGCTGTCAGCGTTGTATAAATTAGCATGAACATATGTTAATGCATAATTCACCATTTGCAACAGGGCTTTGTTGAAAAATTGATGAAAATTCATGAAAGAACCTTTGCAGATTAAGTTGCACAATAAACATGCAGCTAGATGTATTCATAATGTAAAGGCAATGATTTAGAGCTACCCTGTGCATGTTTTGGGTACTTGGAGACCGAACCGTACAATTTTAACCATAAGCAAAGCCAAACACTGCATTTATTGCTGCCATATGCGTGTATCAGTAAGTGGGTGTTAGTGTGTGTGCTACGGGTATAGATTTCCGCTGTTTCAGAAAATACTACTGTTTTCTACAGTTGTTTGCCGTCCTTGCCATGCAACAATCTTCTTCCAAATACACAGTTGCTGCAGAAGAGTAGAAAAATTGCAGTAATTCCACTGGGCGTGACGGGTAAACATGAGAAATGGTAAAAACCAGCACCTTGCATCTAGTCTTGTTCCCAACAGCAAGCTGGCTTTGAGTGCACAGCTCAGAGGGGCGAGCTCTGGGCTCTAAGTTCCCAGAGGAGCCAGAAAAGGTGGGAAAAAGATGCCAGGCTTGGTCATCTCTGTCCATGGAGATCATGGATCATGGAGAAACGAGAACAAAAAGGTGCTTTGTGAGCAGGAGAGCTGGCAGAAAAGCTGTCCTTACACTGCACCTTGCAGGTTTCCTGCTTCCTTTCTATTCCACATGCGTTACCTTAGGAGGAAAGATTGCATTTACAGAGTTTTCATAGCAATAACGATGTTATGTTTTTAGAGAAAGAATGGTTTGACATTGCAAACTGAGTGCAAATTATTCCCCATGCAGTATTACCCGCTTTCCAGAAAATATCAGACGGAGCGCCCAGGAATCGCGGCAATAAATTCCGTGCCTGGCACTGCAAGTTTGGAGTGGATTTTGAATGACCTCATTCATGAGATTGATAGAAAAGAATTTTTATCTTATCCAAAAAATGTCATAGAGGTTTCTGCTCCAAGCAGCTTGTTCACACTGAGGAGCCTGGATTTCCACAGGCTTGGATTATGGGCATTTGGCAAAACTGGTCTCTCTTGCAAATTCAATAGCAGAGCATGCAGCTAGCCACATTTAACCAATTCCTTGCGAAACGGAGGTATATTCTGGAGTACCTTTGTTTTTCCTTTGCAGGAAGATATAAATGGATTTAATAATTTTAAGGACATTCATTTCTGCCAATGCACGCAATTAAAAATGGACTATTATTCATACTAATGGCATGGAAGCGCTTCAGAGGCCAGATATGTCCAGATGACACTAGATGACACTAGATGACACTTCTGCCTGGAAGAATTTCAGCTCTAAGGAATGACGAGAGAGAAGGACAGTCACCCAAACCAGAGTCATCATTTGATAAATGTGAGCTCTGGTATCCTCTCCTCTCCTCTCCTCTCCTCTCCTCTCCTCTCCTCTCCTCTCCTCTCCTTTTAATAATCTCAAACAATTACAGAAATGAAAAATGGAATAGTCCAGGAAAGAAAGTGGAGCTTTTCTGAACGTTTCTACTATTCACTGCAATCTTCAGTAGCAGCAGAGGCAGAAGACACGTGCAAGGTCTCAACTCCTGCTGCAGTTCAACCACAACACCTGCAAGCCCAGCTAAGCAGGACCCAAACCCTCCCGCCCGGGCACCCTTGTCCTCCACAGGTTGAAGCCACACAACATCAGAGGCGCCGGTGTCACCAAGACCCATTCAGAGAGGCGAAGCGGGGCGTATTTCGCCCGCTGTCGGTGTCTCCGACGGCTTCTGCCCACCACGGTTCAGCAGCCGTTCGCGGTGCCGCGCGGCGCCGCAGCCGGCGTGGCAATTAGCCAGATGTCAGCAGCCCTATTATCTCCATGCCTCGCTCCTGCATTATTCAGGCCCTGCGCGGCACGAGGGAAGGGCGGCAGCGGCTCCGCGCCCGGAGGGGCCGCCGAGGGACCAACCCCGTCCCTCCCCAACCCGGCATCCCCGGGCGGCTCCATCCCCTTCAGCTTCTTGCTGGGGGCGAGAGCAAATTGTGGCGATTGTTGGTTCCCCTCCCAGCTCTGCACGGGGCTTATTGCAGCAACGTCGCGTGGGAGATGCACATCACCAAGAGTAGCATCACGCAGGCAATAGGAAACGTGCTAACCCTTATTCTGTTGAATAAAGCAAAATATCAGGCAGAGATTTTTTTTTTTTAATTTGCAACCCAAAGAGCTATTGTTTTCTGCTTTGTGTTGTGAAAAAACCCTGCCCTATCCACCTGGGAAAGGAGCTAAATGACACCTCAAAGACAAAGACAAACTTGCAGCTTTGCATATGAAGAAGCATTTAAACGCGGGGGCATGCGAGTCACTACTTCTGGGTCATCATTTGGGTCATCAATTCATAAGGGCTGCAGATGGCTGGAGAAGCAGCTCACGGGGGTTCAAGGAAAAAGCAGACTGTGCATGGAAAGCAAACACGCGCACTGCACTCCGTACACACTTAGACTATGATTATACACAAAAAGCAACTCTATAAAGGTGCTTTTCTCTTTCCTCCTCTTACGGAGTCTCTCGGGGAGAGGACGCAGGTTCCTTCCAGCCGCCGAGCCCTCGCAAGTCCCCAGCAGACTTCAAAGGCCTCATCTCGCCTCTCGCCTCCCTCCACCCCGCGCTGACGAACCCTCATTAACGAGGCGAAGCTCAGGGCAGCCCCGCGAGGCCGAGAGAGCAGGTTTGTTATTCTGGTCCCCCCGGGCAGGCAGGGAAATCAGGATGGGAAGGGAGAAGATGCGCGGCCAAGGCAGGCGCGCGCAGCCCGGGCACCCTGCCCTCGCCTCCGTCGGGGAGGGTAAGATCTCCATGAAACATTTACAGGCGTTTAAACATGTTAAAGTTCCCCAGTGTGAGCCTGGCACGTGGAAAGCATCAACGACACGGCTATGCCAGCGTTTCTTGGAGAAATAACAGGTAGCTTCATGGTAGAGGGGGTGGAAATGGAGGAGAGGCGAGAGCAGGCTCTTGCTCCAAGCGGAAGGGCATCAGCACCGGAGCTGGGCCGAGCATCCAAAGCTGGAGCACGTATCCGGGTTCCCAGCCTGGCATGCTGCAAAAACGGGATCCAAAGGGAAAGGAGCAAATCCTGGGGGGAGGAATCCGAGCGAGGCGCGCGGGCTGCCCGCCCGCTTCACCAGGAGAGCTGCACGGCGACGCGGAGGGAAGCCCCCCGCTCCCTGCCTTCCTGCCGAGCAGCTTCGGACACGTGTGACACAAGCAATTAGTGGAACCCGACTGGTTTGCACGAGGGAGGACGGCAGCTGAACCGCAGTCACGGACGTTATTAAACAAGCCAGTTGCTTCTCAGGGTACCTTGGCTGCGGACAACTTGAATTTTGCTGTCATTTCCGATGACAGGCTGGCAAGCTGCTGCCGTGCTTGGGAGGGGACACCCACCAGGGCAAATGCTGACATCTTGACACAGTTGCCACACTTCCTGCTCGCTTTCCTTCACTGGCCTTGCCTTCCTGCTTATGCAGCAGCCCGAGATGCTGGAAGTACCAGCTCTGGGTAAGGGCAACGCTGCCCGCAGCCTCCCGGGGTCTGGTGCTCTACCACCCGCTTCAGCAGAGGGGTCACGGTGCCTGCGTACCCAGGTGCACAAACCCCGGAGACACCGGCACCCCAGCGCCCCGGAGCCGCCCGCTGCATCTGGCTGCCGACGCACGATCAATAGGGGCCATTATGAGCCTGGACTTTAACTGCAATTATCCGAAATATCAGTGATTCACACGCAGCGACTGTCACTCCGCATTACCTGCGCGTTTCATCGGCCGCCGGCCCTGAATATTTCATCGCAGCGCGGGGGGACGGCAGGGACGGGCGCGGGGCCGGCCCGGAGCGCGAGGAGGGATGACAAATGGGCACCTCCGTCAAGCGTGGCAGCGTCAAGGAGCAGCAGCCACGCTGCTTTCCAAGGACGCGTTTTTACGCGTTTTCCTGTTCTAATACTTAGGAAAAATTAACTGCTCTTGTATCTAGGAAGATTTTTCCTAATGTGTAATTTAAGTCCTCTGTGCTGCCCATGAACTTGGTCCTAGGTGGCTCCTTGGTGGCCGCGGGAAGCCGCTGGCGGCCTCCTCTTCACTACAAACTCTTTGGGACTAGCAGCTCCTCTCAGCCTCTGGAGCATGGAGCCTCCAGGCATTCCCGGCCATGTCCCGGGGGGTCCTGCCCGTCCCTACAGCTTCCCATGCTGGAAACGGGCTGCGGGACCTCAGCTGCTCCAGCTCAGCACATCAGACACTGCGGGTTAGAGCCTCGCAGCAAGAGACAGCGCAGACAGGCCGGTGACACCAACGCCTTGGCGTTCACCGTATTGCTGCCAGGGGGTAATTTGTGGCAATTACATTGTTGTTGCTGTTGTTTTGCTGTTGCTGTTATTGTTATTATTGAAAGCTCTTTATTATTATTATTATTATTATTATTATTATTATTATTATTATTATTATTGAAAGTTCTCTTTGTCACAGGAACGAGGTTTCCTCAGATCAGCCGAAAGCCTAATGAGCCCATATGTGACATTAATTGGGACCCTATCACCTGTTTTCCTATAAACATTGCTGAATAACAATACAGCTCCAAATGTTCCACTTAGGAGGCACGTCATTCACACGAATCACTTAATAATTAGTGCACAGACGCTAAGATCCCCTCGCAAGGTCTGCTCTAGAAGCGTTTCTGCAGCCCGGACTTGCTCAGCGCAGGTACATTGCTCACACTGAGCAATGTGCTGAAGGTCACCGGGCTTTCAGAATCAATGGGTTTATCCCATCTTAATGCCATAAAATTAAAGCAGACTGTGATTAACATGGCAAGGCAATAACTGCTGGCTTTATACTTACTGCATGGGCATTGATCAGAAAACCAACCTTCCTTCCTTCCTTCCTTCCTTCCTTCCTTCCTTCCTTCCTTCCTTCCTTCCTTCCTTCCATCCATCCATCCATCCATCCATCCACCCATCCATCTTTTGCTCTCTCTCTCTCTCCTCTCTCTTTCTCTCTCTCCCTCTCCCTCTCCCTCTCCCTCTCCCTGTCTCTCCAGCAGGGCCAGTAGTTGCCATTATTGCCGATTCCGGAGCAATCCTGCAGCGCCCAGGGCAGCTCCCTGGATCCCCAGCCCGGGGAGGACAGGCTCTCGGTCCCTCTTGCTGCTTCCCAGCGCGTGCGCCCCATTCCTGGCAGCGCCGCCTGCGTGTCCGGTGGGACGGGCCCTGCTGGAGCAGCACAAACCTCTCAGCTGCAGAGAGCAGATAAAGGCGGGCGAATTCCCACCCGGAGCGGCTCTCGCATGCAGGGCTCATCCCTCCCCATCTGCTGGCTACTGATTCCCGGGGTCAGGAATCCTCTCTGCCTGCTTGGCGACGACAGCATGGAGAGGGAGCTGGGTAAGCGAGAGCTTCGCCTGCGGCCGCCGTTTGCCCTGTCCGGATGGGAGGAAACCTGAAGGAAGCAGAACGCTCGCCAGACCCCCCAAACGAGCTCCCTTTTGCCCATTTCAAGGAAAATGCAAATGACACAATTACTCACTTAATTACCTGACACTTAAGGACTAAATGTGAAGGTCTCCATGTGAAGCCGCAAGGGCCAAAGGTGCTTCCTTTTTCTGCCAAAAAAATCACGTTTGGTGTGAATCGCTGCACTGAAAGCCCAGAGCATCTCTTATCGAGCTGGGGGTGCAGTGGCAAAATGCAGGTGGAGAGTTGCCTGATAGGGGCA
Organism: Nothoprocta pentlandii; assembly: GCA_013398315.1. Taxonomy (NCBI): domain Eukaryota; kingdom Metazoa; phylum Chordata; class Aves; order Tinamiformes; family Tinamidae; genus Nothoprocta; species Nothoprocta pentlandii. The sequence continues at coordinate 809,765 of VZSG01000286.1, forward strand.
CAAATGACCCCAAATTCCCAGGCAGCTACCAGGCTTCTCTTTTCTCATCCTCTAAGAAGATATCCAGAATAATTCCAACCTCATTCAGGAGGTTCCAAGTTTACCGTGTGCCTGTTGAAGACAATCTGAGACTTAGGAAGGCACCTGAAGAGAGACATTTCCAGGAAAATCCATGTGCGCGGGTTTATCGGATGCCCGGCTACGGAAACGGGGCCACGCAGCCTCGTGCCGCAGCGGGAACGACGGCTCTTTGTCTTTCTCCACTAGAATATGAGAGATGCCATTTTTCAACCTTGTTAAAAGCTGCCGTTAAATAAATTGCTGGATCTATTAGTATATCTTAATTACGGCATCTTGAGCTGCTCTTAGCCTCTTGTGGGGCAGAATTGTCATGATTTATGCTATACTAACAATCATATTTTTACATTAGTAAGCAATTAAAGGGCTAAACAGCACCCAGGGGAAGTCTAGAAAGTCTTGGAAGGACCACCATCATTTTGAGTTATATCTAGTCTAACGTATTTACAGAAACCTTATGAAAGAGTAATACCTTGTCAAAATATTTGCAGGGCGCAGAATAAGTGTGTGTTTAAAAAGCGGCACAAATGGCTGGAATTTATGATAAAAGGGAATCATAAAGGGGGAAAAAATGGCCTCTGATAGGTCACGTGAAGAAGATGATTTTGGAGTTTGTCGGGCTGGGCTGTTAGGAACCGTGAGGCGTTTTCCAGCGGGTTATTGGGTGTGAGTGACGGGGCGGTGGCAGATGTCACCCTTGCAGCAGCGCTCCCAGCGCGCGGTGCTGGGCTGGGGGCAGGACGCAGCCCCATGGACCCCGCGCCGTGTCCCCGTGCCGTGTCCCACGCGGAGCTGCAACCGGCGCAGAGCTACGGGCAGGGGGAGGCCTGGACCTGGCGCTGCTCCTGCTCCTCACGCTGCTTCCTGCCTTCAGTCCCGGGGTTCACACCAAGGGCTGGGGCTGCGCGGGGCTCTGGAGATGACCCGGTGCCAGCCCCGCTCAGGCAGGGACCATCCCGACGACTTTTAAACGGCTCCAAGGATGGAGGCTCCCCAGCCTCTCCGGGCAAGTCGCTCCCCTGCACAGCCACCCTCACGGTAACGGAGCTTTCCCCATGTTCAGACCTCCCCACTCAGCCCTGGATCGTCACAGCAGGGGCAGGGCCCCGCTCACAAACTCGAGGCCGCAAGGGACCCGATTCACCACCTCCCTGGGGACAAGGGGCGCTGCTGGAGCGAGGTGTGGGCTGCCCCTCATCCCCCTGGGCTCCCAGGGCTCTCCCATCGCTCTCCATGTCTAGAAACCGCTCGAAAGCCCAACCGGCTTCCCCTTCGGCTGGAATTTCGGCAGGAATCCAGGGGAGAAGATGCAATTTTCTTATTAGTCTGAAACAGAAGCATGCCCTTATGCGAGAGGTTAACAAGGGTTTTAAACCGCTCTCCTCATCCGCTGCTGGTACAAATGTAAAACAAGCCGTTCCTGCCAGGGCTGAAAATGTCACCTCTTGCATGAATTACCAGTCAGGGACCTCTGTGCACGAAGAGCACGGAGCCAAGAGTCCGGGCTGCGAACTGCAAAGACCAGGTAGCCGCAACCGCCCACTCTGCACCAACATGCCACGGATCCCCTCCAAAGAGCCACGGATCTCCTCCACGCAGCCATGCATCCCCTCCAAAGTGCCACAAACGGCTAAGCAGGAACAGGGAGGTCAAGCTCAAGAGCTGGATGGCAGCTCAGTCTTTCTAATTAAGCTCTACAACCCTGATTTTAACACTCTCACGGTGGCTCGATGCAAGCTTGTAGCCACTTAGACTTATTAAGCATATAAAAAGTAAAGTGAGCTGCCGGTTCCCTGCTCCTGGCAAGCAATCAGTTTAACCAGCCGCTGTCGCAGGTCGCTCGACGTGATTAGTTTATTCCCGTTAGCTCATCCATACGCGTCGCGGGCTCGGAATTGCCCCCATCCTGATCCGTGGCCACCGCTGCCGTCACGCTGCAAAGCGAACCCGAGCTCAGGGAAACAGAATTCCTCCTCATTAGTTTTCCTGCTCCCTTTGCGATGGAGGTGCTACTCCGGTGAAAAATAGGTTTTAATTATCGCAAGTTTCCCGTTGAATTTAATTAGCGTTCCACGCTCGGAACCCCGCACCGCACTCTCAAAAATTAGAGCTATCGGTTTCCGAGATGAATTGCAGTAAATACTGCTGCTAAAGGGGAGGCGTGCGGGGAGGAAGCAGTGCCCCTCCTAATTCACTATGCAAAACACGGCAAAAAGCACCACCCGCTTCACTCCTCAGCCCTGCGTATCCGAGGGGACACAGCCATGCTGCACCTATGGAAAATATAATGGACTGGAGCAGGGGGTGTTAGAGCAACCCCATCAAGAGGCACCCGCCACCCTCCTGAGCCTTCCTCCCGCAGGCGCCCCGCTCCTGCCACAAGCAGCTGCCGCAATTCCCGGCTGTCTCAGCTTCCCAGGAGACACATGAACTTCCAAGAATGCTGCAGAAGCAGGTGTCTTTTCTGAAAAAAACGACGTTTGCAACCAAGCCCTTGAATTTTTTTTGGATGCAGGTTGTGGGATGCAGAGACAATTCAGAGGCTGAGCTCGGGGAATGAGTGATGCTCTTGCACAAAACACTGAGCTTTCCAAGTACAAAACCATGAATCTGAAAACTTGGGAATGTAAAAAGATGAATAGGGAATGCGATTGTTATTTTTACAGTTCATATATCCATTTAATTGGAGGTCCCTTTGAAATATTGGAAATACTAGGAAAAAAGGAATGCATTCAAGCAATTTTAAAATAGTACTCAAACTGCGGCGGTCCATACATTACACACACACACACATATATATATGTCAGGCATTTGTGCATCTAATTTCCCAGCTAAATGGTTATTTTCCAGCTAAATGGGGCACTTAAATGCTGTCTGCCTATACATATAGATGTATAAAATATATAAATATGTATATATACAGATAGGTAAGAAAGATGAATAGCATATGCCTTCACCACAGCTGCATTTACAGAATAAAGAGGCATCTAACATATATTTGGCCGTGGAGCCTAACCACGTATTGTTCTGCAATACGCAGATGCCCTACAACTTCAGAAATTGCTGCCGCTGCTGCCCCGGTAGCAGAATGAGGAGCACGACAGGCCTGGCAGACCCTGGAGACAGCCAAAAATGAAAACTCAATGAAATGAAAACTCGTGACCAGAGCAAATATTGTGCACGTACCACGAAAAACCAGGAGATAGGGGCTTCTCACCAGCCATTTTACTGGAGCAGACTGAATATCCAGAATGCAGCCAGATTTCCTACAGGTTGGATGTGCTGTGACTGCAGCTCCTGGTGCTGAGGAATGATTGCTGGGGAGATGGGTGTTTTGAGCAATGATCCTTTAGTCTTTTTCTTTTTTTGCCTAAAAAATGCTTTCTCAAAATGCAAATGTCAATGTGTCAGTATCTCTATTGCTCACTAGGAAGCATCAGTTTTTAAGGAAACACGGGCTGTGGAAGATTTTCAGGTCCAAGAGGAGATATATGGTCAACGTGGGAAAGAAAGAAGAAAAAAGTATTTAATCCATAATATCTGGTAGCTTAAATGCTCATCTGGGCCATGGGAAAATGTCAGAATACTCAGAATCCTATTTTTTACTTTTGGATAGATACCTATATGTCTTTGGTAGTGAATAAAGGTTTGTTAGACCTTAGGATCTGCAGGCTGGAACCATCACTCGTCTCCACGCTCGACTTCGGCGATGATTCTGGGCTCATTTATGATGGTATGTGTCCGGGTAATCACTAACCCAATGTAGCTAAACTGTTAATTTCTTCTAAATGAAAGATTTTTTTTCTTCCCATGAATTGTGGTCCTTGAGAAAAGCACCAAGAGAGCCTCGTTCCCACTGCTCCGATAGGACAACCAGGAAAGCTGCTTTCCTGCCCGGAGATGGATGGTCCCCACTGCTGAATGCAAAGAAGATTGTAGCTCAATCCCTTTTGAAATTTCTCAATAATCTCAAAATACGAATAAGCAAGGAGTCATTTAATATCCAGCACGCCAGGGGCAGAGAGCCTTGCAAAATCACAGAGCACAGGAATTTTCCAAAAGGAAAATGCCTTTTCTCTGCTCTATCACACGTTGCAACCTCTACGGAGAGCTGCCCCTGCCCGGGTATGTGCAGCCCCTGCCCATCTCTGATCCGCCCCTCGCTGCCGAACGCTCCTGCTGCATCTGCTCCCTCCAGCTCCCAGGCAAATGGGCTTTTCCCCACGTTTCCCACAATTTCTACGCTACAGCTGGACCAAATTTGCTACCACGGGTCCCTTTGGCCATGGGGGAGTCCAAGTGTTGCCGTCTCGGCTGCGTGTGATTGGGATGGTGACACTGCTCTGCCCACGGGGCCCGCGGTCACCGAGTGCCATCGCTGGCATCAATCTACACCCCACATTTCTGATATCATTCAACATCTTTTTAATTTTTATAGCCAACGTTTACTTTGCCCTGGCAGTAAACTCTGTCTGAGCTGTGTGCTAGGCCCATATCCATGTCCATGAAGTGGGCAAAATATTTCATGTCCTGTCCCTCTTGGGAAGATGGTCGCTAAGACAGAGTGAAACCCGGCTCCAAAACCATCACTGCTGAGACATCCCAAGCTTTGGACATCATTATTTTTTATATTTTTATAAAATTTTATTTATATTTATATTTATATTTATATATTTATATATTTATATATTTATATTTTTTATATTTACCATCAACAGCCTGGGGTCCCAAGTCTAAACACAGCAGCGTTGTCGATCAGATCCATCTCTATTATGCACCATGCTCCTGTAAATCTTGTCCCGAATCCTTACCAACAGAGGTACCAAAAGATTTCCTCATTTCTGACAAGGCCACAAATACCACAAACAGCAAAATTTCGCACTTGTCACAGTAGTGGTCTGGCCAGAAGCTCAACATGAAAAGAGAATTACAGTGAAAGCAAAAAAGGACTATAAAAGGCGAATAGCGAACCCTCAAAGTCTGATCGATATTAATCTGGTTATTCCCGTGTGAAGGCTCATTTTCTTCCTAGATCTTGCTAGAAACCTGGAAATGCTAAAAGCCCTGAGCCTGCTGAGCACAACCCGCAGCCTCTCCCATTTTCACTGGAGCACAGAAACAAAAACACCTGGGAGAGGCGAACGACTGATTTGTGGACATGAAGAAACGCCAAAGGGCTCCGCTCCGCTTGGCTTCAGCGGGAGGATGAGTCCCTCAGGAGGCAGAGATGGGTCTCCAAAGGCAACTGATCCCCGGCGCAGGACTGCACGAGGAGGACAAGCTGTCGGCCAGGCGACTTTAAAGCAAAGCTGCCAACTCCAGCACCTGTGACCAAGTTTATGTGTGGGACACTTCTTGTGAGAGACCCTGGAGAGCTGTTTGTGCAGATGATGCTCCATGGTTGTCTACAGCGTCCTGCAACTCCGGACTGGACAGTTAAGTGCTCCGGCATGCACTCACCGCAGATTCGGGATGTGCTCTGGCGCCTTGCACAGTGAAGCTTGTGGAGCAGCAGTGAGGGAAGCTCCCGTGTTTGACACGTGCCCGAGCCCTGGCCCAGGCTGCCCAGGGAGGCTGCGGAGGCTCCTGCTCTGCAGATCTCCCAAAGCTGCCTGGATGGGACCGGGTGCCCCAAACTCTGGGTGTCCCTGCTGGAGCAGGGGGTTGCACTAAATAATCTCCAGAGGTCCCTTCCAAACTCAACTATCCTGGAATTCTGGGATTCTGTGTCTGGAAGGGCTGTACAACAACCGCAGTTATTCTCCCGGGCACAGGTATCTGCCGGGAGCCCAACCCGGAGCAAAGCTCATGTGAATCACACCCCTTCCCTGCTCGCTCATGATGCCCTGCAAGAAGCTCCCTGCCACCCTCGGCTTCCCCTGGCTGCACGCAGAGCTGGCTGCTCTTTCCCCACTGGGAGAAAACTCTCACCATCCAAACCCCTCAGGAGCAGAATACGCCAGAGCTTTTCCCTACAACGGCACCTACTCCCTGGTGAGGACTCTTTGCTCAAAAAGCTTCCCAACAACCCTGTCCTTCTGATTCCCACTTTCCAGTGAGAGAGATCAAGGGCAGTGCCCTAATTGCACTTACCGGCTCCCTGCTCTTAGCGGGTGTCCTCAGGGATCTCCCCCCCGGGTTAGGCACGGGAGGGCTCCAGCATCCCACAGGGAAGGGCCCCGATGGCAGCGGAGCACCAAGGGAGCCACCTGCGGGAGCAAAACTGGATAAAACCCAACACGACCACGTCGGGCTGCCGGGGCCGAGGCCAAAGCGACACCGCTGAGTTTCTGCAGACACCTGACTTTCCAAAACCGTGGAAAACGCAACACACACCGCTCGCTTCTGGGCTATTGCTTATGGTTCTGGGCAAGGGTGCCATTTGAGAGCAATCTCTGTACAAATTCAGGAGTCATTTGCCATTGCGCTCAAAAGGCTTCTCCCACAGAAGCCTAGAGCACAGCAAGGGGGAGTTGATGCACTGGGATGTTGAACCACTCCTGCTCTATCATCAGTCGCCAGAGAGCTACAAGATATTCTCAGAAGACCATCTTTCCGTTGTTTCTCCTAGTCAAAATACGTCCTCAGGAATACTAATGCTCATTAACATCCATTACAATATTCCAGAAACACAATAGAGAGTTTATGGATAGTTGGAAACTCCAATGCCTATGGAGACACTGACATTCCCCACCACACTGGGGCATCCCTCTCCTTTCCCTCTGTTTCCCCTATGGATTTTCTACTGCAGGTATGTAAGGACAGCAAAGATCAAGCTGAAGCTACCAGAGCCTGGTGTTGGTCTTCATCCTTGAACTCTAGCTTAGTGCATTAGTTAGTGGAGAGAAAATCGTTGCAAATACAATATTGGAATTAGCAGGAGGAGGAATAAGACAGTGTAGTGGAGGGCAGGGTGGGGAGGGTGCCGGGTCAGAGGGGTTGGCACACGGCATGCGGCGCCAGGGCACGTGTCGTGTCCTCCCCCAGCCCCAACGCCATCACACAACACGTGTTTCAGCTTTGTGGCGGAAAAAAAACCTAAAAAATAGCATAGGAAAAGCTGCTGCGGTCACATTGCAATGGAAAGCTTGGAACTGCTTTGCAAAATCATTGTTTCATTATATTTTGGATTTAATTAAGCCTCAAGTTTGACATTTTTTCCTACTAAGCCGAAAGTTCCTCTCAAAATGAAATATGGAAAAGCTTCATTTTGAAGACGTGAAAATTAATCAATCAAAACCTACGAATTTTTTTGTGCGCTTGGCTGTTTTCTAGACCCTCCGTCCTGTGTCTAAACTCTCTCCTGGCCTGGGCTCTTGCGCAGGGGTGGCTCTGGAAGGGAAGCGGTGGAAATGGGGCTGGGCTGGCCTCGGGACGGCTCCGCCGCTCTGTGCCTTGGCTCTTTGGAGGCTCTTTGTGGAGGACAGGAGGCCAGGCCGCGCTGTGGGCGCCGCACTTCCCGCCGCGGCAGAGCGTATTCGAGGACGTTGCTTTTCCGCATTTTCTGCATTCCTAAAGACAGTGACAAGGGATCCAGCCAAACTCCTCTGGAAAATAAATCTGCAATTTTTAGAGTTAAAATAACCTAGTTAAGATAACCCAGAAATAAATCAGAAAGCAAGGAAAAGACAGAGCCAATTTATAAATTCTTAAGTGCCAAAGTTATGACATGATCCTTTTAGCTCTGAAGTCGAGGGCACTTGGAAACTCTTCCAGCCCTCTCGGAGCTGACGGGGTCGATCTGGGGCACTGCAGTTTGTTCTTCCATTCCTCCAGGCTGCAGAACCTAAAGCAGCTGTGAGGGCTGCTCAAAGGACGCAAGTGTCTCCGGCAAGTTTGCTGAAATACCAGCAAATGCATGTGCACATTTCACGGAAGATGACTATAAAATCAGTAAAATTCAGGTCTCTATTGAACTGGCAAAGAGAACAAGTGGGACGGGACAGGCTCTCCTTCCATGGCGAAGGAAGGCAGCTCCCATCAGCCTGCAATTTCTGGAGCCTTTGCATACGACAGAGACCACATCCTTCTGCAAGCAGCCCAGGCCAGCAGCTTCCTCGAGAGAGAAGGCAAATACCCGCCAGCGAGGACGTCCCACGTGCCAGGAGGGCATCTCAGCAGTGCCCAGCGCTGCTTCCCAAGGTGCGTTTGGGGCCTTGGTCGCCCACGCCAAGCGCCACGGCCCCTGTCTGGCTCACCAGCGATGGATGACACCGTGACAAGCTCCCAGGGCTGCATCCACCCAGCGTCGCGGAGCAGGACGAGCCCGGACAGTGCCAGCTCGGGGGCAGCGCAGGCTCCAGGGGCATCATCTCCCGCTTACTTCAGTAAACGGTCAGGGAGCCGTTGGGCTTGCAGGTCATTAAAACAAGGAATGTAAAACCTCCCTCATGTTCACAGAGCCGTCCAACACTTGCTCAATAATAAATTAGGGAAGAGAGTGTCTTTTGCAACGCTAATGACTCATTGCTGGGCATTCAAGGAAGGCTTCCGTGCGAGTAGTGATCCAAGTCTGTCAGCTCGAGAGACGACATCTCTCTGGAGCCCCTCATGCCCCTGCTTCAGGAGATGCACATGAGGATCATTAATTACTGTCTTGCACCTTGGCCGCGGACCCAGCGGTTTTCCATCTCCTTGGAGTCCTCGGCTCCTGTCTGAAGCTCCGAGGAAATCCCGGGAAGGCCGATGCCTGAGCGCAGGTGGCAGCGGCACCATGGTCTGGTTACAACACAGCGCAGCGGGGGCTCGAGGACCTCAGCGCGCCCCATTACTGCCCCTAGGAACACCCTGCACGCGTTAACCCTTGCCGACCACAAATATTTCTTCCTGGGCTTTTCTTGGGCAATTCGCATCGCGCTTGAGCAAAACAAGCGGCCGAGCAAAACAACAGGTATTTTGGATGGCTCTTCTGAATTTTAATGTCCTACCGCCCAGCAGGAGACTCTGCTCCAGCAATGTTAAATATACATAGCCTTTTCTTCCACCGCGAGCAAGATGGAGCTTCAGGACTTAAGAAGCATCTTTCCTCATTACCGTATGAAAGAAGAGAAGGAAGGAATGGATTTTGAAATAAGTATCATGGACAAAAGCCTGCTGTCACTGAGGTTAATGGCAGAAACGCCACTACCTGCGACGGACCAATATTTCACGTGACATTTCTGTATTAGCAGAAGAGCTACATAAGCCACAAGAGCTTTCATAACTGCTGCACTCTGCTCTAACTTACGTGGAGAAAAGCCAAGCTCCCCAACGCGCCATGACCCCCGAGGCTGGGATGAGTTATCCCGGTTCCAGGTGAGCGGAGCAAACAGCACCGCTGTACCCCAGCAGCCAGAGAGCACCAACACGAGCCGGGTCTTTGCCCTGCAGCTGCAACGCGGCCGAACAAAAACAATGCGGAAATTAAGACAGGCTTTAAAACCGAAATCTGCATTAATGACTCTTAGAGGGGAACAGAGAGCACTTACTAACAGGCACCGTGGCGTTCACCAGGGCTCAGTGACAATTGCTATTTACCACTACGCCTCTGGTTTGGGCTCTAATTAAAACCTCCAGTGCTTCTCCATCAATAGAACAGCCCGACTCCTAATAACTTGCTTTTATTTTACTCCCAATAACCATAAAGGAAAATGACGGATTTATTTTGCACAGCCATGAAGCTGGAACGGAGCACAGCAGCACCTCCAACCCCGACAGCAACGGAGGGCAGTGACCTCCGTATTTTGCAGCGCGTTTTTCGTCCCAGAGACAAATCCGGGAGCGGGGCCCGCCGGAACAGGCCGCGTTTCCCGCTCGCTCCCGTTGTCCTGGCTCTGCCCGGCCTCGGGGCCACTCTCCTGGTCCCGCGGCCGCCCTGGCTGCCATTAAAATTCATGGCCAGCACCGCACTGAAGGCCGAACCCGATGCTCTTGACAAGCCTGAAATCAGCACATGAGCACGGGCTGCCGAGAAAGGCCTGGGAAGGGGGCGGATTTTCAAGGCCAGGCCCCTGTCTCTCGCTTCCCACTTGTTTCTTTCTCATTTAAACTAGTGTAACGCGAAATGAATTGCTTTTATTTCCCCCTACTAAGCCTATTAGGATTTAACTACGGAAAGTTGAAGCAATTTTTTTCCGCTTAAGTTCTCGGCGGAGCGCGAGGCCGGGCTCCAGCTGTCAGGCCTCCCAAGGATTCAATAAGATTAGTCCTAAATGATCTTAGCATCATTTCAAAGGTTGTAACCGCATTACTCCTTCAGATAAAACTGTTTTATTGCTTCCCTAAGTCGAGTATGAGGTCAGAGATGAATATAAGCCCTTCGGAGACAAGTCAAGTTGCCAGCGAGCTGCTGCTTTCCCGGTTGTTTCGCAGGGCTGGGAGAAGCGCGGCTGCTGCCACCGCTGCTGTCCTGCTCCAGCACCGAGCTGCACAGCGTAGGAGGAGGCCGAAAATGGGCCCAGCTCAGGACACCTGGGAGGGCTTCTTCCCTTTAAGCCATCTAGATTATCAGTTAATGCAAGTGGCCCAACACGGGGCCCAAGGCAGTGGACACGGACCGCAAGAGGAAGGCGCTTGCAGGCAGGACGCCTGGCTCCCCCTGCCAGCTTCCTAAGGCTAAAAATACATCCCATATTCCCAGGGGAAACCGGACGGGCTCTTTCCGGGAATGGCACTAAGCTGCTCTTGCACCTGATCTCTGGCCCGCCTCCGAACAGGAGAGCTCTGGGGTGGCCCTCGGGGCAGAACGAGGAGGCCAGGCCCCACAGCCCCTTCCCCTCCATGGGAACAAGCACATTGGTGACAGGGGACACCTCCACCTGCTTGTTAACCCAGCGCAGCCAGTGGCCCACGTGGGCCACTTGATCCACCTCCAACCAGCTGAAGACTTCCCTGGGCTAGAGATACCAACACTGCCCAGGTAAACAGCCCTACGTCTATGCAGGGAGTCAGAACACTCAATGAAGACCCAGTGAAGACTCTACAAAGACTCTACAAGGACGGTTAAAAAGACTCACTGAAGACTCAACAAAGACTCAGTGAAGGCTTGTTGAAGCCAGAAGACTGTGCTGGCAGCACAGACATGGCTCCTAATCCCTCCTCATTTCACAGAAACTGCTAAGCCCTTTCATCTCTATTTAGGGCTAACATAAAATATCTTCCAGCTCCCTCGAGCTCACTGGCCTGTTTTATGGTAAAGGAGGAAAGATGGTCTACCAGCTAACTCAAAAGCATCCAAATGGCCAAGCAGGCAGAGCTCCTGTTGCTGACACACAAACCCCGGCACTAAGTGTGTGCTCGGCTCCTGCTTTGCTCTGTGGGTGATAAGGAAGTTCCCCACGCTTTTTGCCTGCTCGGAAGCACTCTTCCCCTTGCTCATAGAGACTTTTTTTATTTTGCTATTAAACCTGGAACAAAAATGCAGATTAAATATTTAAAACAGCCTCCCGCAGCACCGACTGGAGAATATGCTTATCGCCTAGCAGAGGGAAAGGTGCTTTTTATATCTCATATTTAACCAGGCCTCGGCTTTGGAGTACCTGGACTCCAGCTCCTTCTCCCGGGATGGGCGGCAGCAGCGCAGACCTGCGTCCCCAAACCCCAACCTGGCTGTGGGGGACACCGATTAACCCCCCCTGCAAAGGCCACAGATGTGTTGAAAAGGAGAAGCGACTTTATTTGCTCTTCCCCTCGCAAAGCGTTACATTCCTGCCCACAAAGGAAGGGGCAATTAACGCCAAGCCCTGAATAGAGCCACTTCAAGCCCTAGACCTTAAGCAGATGCATCTTTTTTTCTCCTATAGAAAGGGCCCTATGGCTGCTTTAGGTAGCCATTGTGTGGCCAGGTCTCCTGGGGACAGCTTCAAAAAGTGGCCCCGACAAGATGTGACTATTGTGCGGTGACAACTGCTCGGCAGCCGGGAGCAGAGCCACTGGTGACAGATGTTGGGCTGGACGGAGGCCCAGGGTCCGCATGGCCGGGGCTCTCCCGCCTGCCGGGCACAGATGACAAAGGGGCAGGGGATCCGCTGGGATTCCCAGCGCGGCTTCCCTGCGGCGAGCGGGAGGGCACCTGCCACCGGCAGCCGCGCGGAGAGGCGGCTCTGCAAGTGATGCGCTCCCACTTGCACCCCTACATGCATACATACACACACACATATATATATGCCCCACTTGAATGAGCGAACACCTGAAACCATCCCTTTTATCCTGCAAAAAGTCAGGCACCACACAACTATTCACTTACAGACTTTAATTACGAGCACATTGACGTGTAGGTGGCCCTGCGTCCGCGGAAGGAAGATGTGACACGGCCCCTGTGATGCCCTACGGAGAGGTTGGCCTGCCCTGCTCACACTTAAAAGCACCCGCTACTGCTCAGCTTTGGGACTAAATACTGGAATTTGGGCTAAATGACAGAATATGTAGAGCAGCTGGGAAGCCGCATGTCCATGTTCCCCCGCTCTGCACCGCGCTGTGCACGGGGAACGGTGTGGCGGGCGACTTGGGCGCGCGGGGCACCCAGCGGGCGCGCGGGGCACGGGCGCTGGGAGGCAGCCGCGCATCCCGGCGCCGCTCCGCGCATCCCGGCGGCCGGCCCGGCCTGCCTGCCAGATGCCGCGGGTCCGCGGGGCTGCCCATTAATCACGGGACATCTGCCCTGCCGCTCCGCGGGCCGCGGCTCCCGGCGGCGGCATGTCCGGCCATAATTGACTCCGCTCCCGCTCCGCTTCTCTTTCATGTCTGCGCTATTATGCCGGGGAGGAGCGGGGCGCCCAGGGGCAAGGCGAACCCGGCAAATCCGCCGCCTCGGCCGAGCAGATTGCTTTAATGAGGCTGTGTGGGTGTCTAAATGCTCTGCTGGAGGCTTCCCAACACCTCGGACCTTTGTGGAGCAAATCCCTGGCTGGGCTCTCCAGGCTGCGCTGAGCCCTGGCGGCCGCTCACTCCCTGTTCTGCTCCACGCACATAAAACTTAGCTCCGCAATTTAATAAAATCAGAACCCCTTGTCGCACACCTCTGAATTAAATACGCATAAAGAGAACCGGGACCCCCAGGGTATCTTCTTCTAGAACCTGGACGCATATATTGTACATATTGAATGGGATGTATACACTGCATGTATGTCTAATTAAAAATGCAGATTCAGAGGCAATCTTGTGCACGCAGCTTGGAACAAGGTGGTGCCTCCAGGAAACAAAAAAAAACCCCAAAGCAAACAGCTATTGCACTTCAGACCTTCTCCTTTGCGGGTTCATTATACAATTGTCATGCCAAACGTCCTAACAAGAGACACTATTCCTAAGTATTTGCAAATACAAACCAGCAGTGCTCAGTTAAAACTCCCTGCTTAATTAAGCAGAACCCACGCACTCATTCCCTTAATGCTGCTCAGTGCGCCGCTCTGTCAGAGCCCGATTCTCCCCTTCTCCCCGCTCTTATTTTTATTTTAATTAAAGATTTCCTTGATGCTCGTGATGATCAGTCATTCCTGATCCCAGCGACTGCAGCTGGCTGGAAGGAGGGTCCGTGCTGCCTGGAGGGTTTTCCCTGCTGGATTTTCCCTGGCCTGCAAACAAGCGTTTCAAGCACTGCGGACAGGGTACAGATCAATGTGTGCTTCTCCTAACAGGCAAACGAAACGTTTCTACAAACAGCGTGGCCGGCACCGTGCGGAACGGATCCGCAGGCTGCGTGGGGTGCGCAGGGCAGCTGTCCTTGCACGTGAGCTCCACGCCGGGACACGGGTAGCTGCACCCAGGTTGTTAAACACGGAGCAATATTGCTCTTACAGAGAGATCTTGTGGGTGCCAATTAAATTATAGGGAATAAACAAGTAAAGCCCCGTCTGTTTCAGTCCAAGGCAGTAGGAGAGCATCGCACTGTCCCCTCGGCAGCCACGACTTTCACTGGCTTCCCCTATGCTAAGCCCAAAGCCCTTGGCTACATTCAAGGAGTTCAGATGTCCCAGCCCTGAATCCTGCACCACTGGAGACCCTGCAAGCATCTCCCCAGAAACCACCAACCCCAGGGCCCTTCCTGGCAGTTTACGTGCTATACGGCCGGGTTTCCTATAGCATTATGTGCCATTGCCATTCTGCATACCAAAAGGCAAGGTGGCATCGGCAGATTAATGCCTAAAAAGCCAAGCCTCCTCTTTTCTATCTGCGTTTTGGCTGCCTCAGAGCACAAAGCTCCTGGAGTGACTGAAGCCTCCGGACCTCACAGGGAGGTCTGGGCAGTCAGGCTCGTATTTCTGCTGCAGATCCAAGCCAGAGAATTGACTTTTGAGACTCTGATGGCTGCCAAACAGTCATGTTGGCAATAGAGGGTTGGATCCATTCGATTCCCAAATGCTCTGGTGCAGCATGAAGCTACTGAGCAGGCTGAGGCTCAACCAGCTTTAACTACCACTTAGGAGGGCGCACGCGGGAGAAGCTGCCTCCTTGTCCACTCACTTAATGCTAAGTCACCTCTGACTCTTGCTCATGACAAAAATCAAGTGCTAAGGGGTATGACTGCAGGGATTTAACAACAGCTGTGGGCGACGGGGTGCAGGAGCAGCCGGATGCCCAGCGCTGTTTCCACCAGCAGCAACGATGGCTCCAGCGACCAAGTCTCATCTCCGCTCACCTCCACCTCCCCCCTCACAGCCAACCATCCCCTGCCCTCCAATCAAGCACATCCCTAAGGGGTATTTTCACAGAATCCCAGGACGGTTGAGGTTGGAAGGGACCTCTAGGAATGACCCAGTCCAACACCCCTGCTCCAGCAGCAGGGACACCCAGAGCTCGGGGCGCCCGGTCACATCCAGCCGGGTTGGGAGATCTGCAGAGCAGGAGCCTCCGCAGCCTCCCTGGGCAGCCTGGGCCAGGGCTCGGGCACCCTCACACCAAACAAGTTCTTCCTCACAGGCACATGGAGCTGCCTGGAGTTCAACTTGGACCCATTGCCCCTTGTCCTGGCACTGGCCACCACTGAGAAGAGCTTGGCCCCTTCCTCCCTCCATTCTCCCCTCAGGTGCTTACACATACTGATCACATCCCAGCTCTCAACCTTCTCTTCTCCGTGGAGATGAGGTGGGGCTGGTCTCCAGCCTCCCTTTCCTTCCCGCTCTGCAGCAGAGGGAGCTGGGAGCTGTGGCTGGCAGCAGGGACAGTGTTTTCACAGACTGCAGCAGGTCACAAGGCAGCTCACAGAGCCACATTGATTTCAGCACGAGCACAAGTTCCTCAGCACTTCTCCGTGTCAGGCCTCAAGGGAACAATTCCAGGAATGGAATCATATTTATTGAGCTTTTTAGGGCCTGTTAGTTTTTATATCTGTCAGCCACAGTGGTGTCTTTTTAACCAAGATGGATTATGAACATATGAGAATAAAATACTGATTGTAGTGCAGAAAGGGGGTAGATGCATCACAAACAGCTTCATCTTAAGCACAGACAAGTGGCCCCTGCGTTTCGCCATCAAAAAGGCAATCAGAAGCATTAGAAAGATATTTATGGTCGGGCTGCAAAAAGCAGTATGTTTAAACCGTGTCATAATCGGAAGAGAGAGCTATAAAGAATACTGCAATAATCAAGGCAAGCTATAATTTTCTTGCCCTCTGTCCTTGTCAATACTTCATTATTTCTTTATTCCCTTAAAGGGTAATTTTCAGGGGGAAAAATCCTAGGAGAAAGGACTCCACCTCTCCTGAAATATGGCTTTTTCAAGGCAACCGATAGAGTTTTATGTCTCCATAAAACCGAAAGGGTGATTTTTACAATTTCCATCATCGCAGCCTCAGCGCACACGTGCAGCTTGCCATTTTCTCCCAAATTTCCAAACAAAACATGGGCAGTGCCTGGGAGCAGGTTACAGCAGTCCCCTCTCTTTCCAGCCGCTCCCTGGCAATGACTGTGCCAAAATGTTTGCACTGGGTTCTACCAAAGCGCAAGCTAAATCATAACTTTGCTGCTAAGCAGACAACATTACTTTGCTAGAGCTGAATTACTGCATTTCAGTAAGGTGTTTGCATCAAAGAGCAAAAGCTCACCATTATTTGGTATGAGTGAAGGAGAAATTTGTCATTTTTATTCCCACACAGGTTCTTTTGAGGACAGGAGAGCCGTGGGGTAGCTGCCCGTCTGCTAATGGTTTGCAGTCAAAACTTGGGCACATTTTCAAATGGACCTTTCCACCTTAATGTGAGTCACCTGCCACCGCGTCCACCGGCTGGTAGCTCTCAGGGCTGAGAAGGGCACAGAGATTTCCTGGCATTAAAAGAAAATCCATCCAATTTCTCTCAGCCCTTCGGGGGTGTTACTGGTCTGTAAATGTGCTTGTCCTGCTCTCATGCTGATTTGACCAAACCACTCCTAAGGGCCCAGGCATTGCCGCATCTTCCTGCGACGCTCCGGAGGGACTCGGAGGCACCGGCTCCATTCTGGCTCCCGGCTCGGCTCTGGAATTCAGCTGGGCACATCCTGATCCACGTTGGTACCGAGCACGGAGGCAAAGGAGGGAAAACGCCGGTCGCTTCCAACCACAGCCACAAGCATTTCAGCTACCACCGGCACGACCCGTCGGGAGTTCACTATTGAGGCCTGTACAGTAAATACGCCACAAAAATAATATCCCAGCTCCAAGAACACGTAAATCACAGGATAAAATTAACGTTCCTCTGATTTTTCAGGGAAAAAAAAAGTTTTAACCTTTCTTAGGGGGGTTAAAAAACACAACTCAATAAAATATCAAACATTCAGAAAAAAATGCATAAAACATAAGATTAGAAGCCTTTGAGATGCTGGATCTTTCTTTCAGCCCTTTTATCTCATCGCTGGGTAATCTGGAGTGAAGAAACGCTCTTGGCAGTGTTTAGCAACAACTCATCAATCTTTTTGCAGGGAAGTCAAGTGCTCCTTACGCCCAGACTGCATTTTGGAGAGGCTCCGCTCCTGCTTTGACTCTTCCCTTCTGCTGCCTGCAGAGCGGGGCTGGCAGCGCCGCTTGGCAGCCGGCGGCGCCAACGGGAGCGGGGCCACGGAGGCAGCAAGCAACAGCCCATCCTCTGGGAGACAATCCCGGAGTGACTCCCTCAGAGTCCTCCCTCCAGGAGCTGCGTCACCTTGCAGGGGTCCAGGAAGAACCAAGAGGCACCGGGAAGCACCCGCTGCTGCAGCTGGCACCTCCGGCCCTGCGGAGCAGGTGGCTCAAACGTGGAACGCGGCTGCGGAATCACCCTGCGGAAGGAACTCAGGTTTGGCCAGGGCAGGGCAGGAGCGGCCGTGCACAGAGCCTCAGGGACACGGGAAGCGCCTCCAGCGCCGCCGTAAACACGGGATCCGCAAATCCGCCCAGGATTACGGCTAGCGCGGGCTGCCGGGACTCACAACCACCGGAGCTGTCCATAAAGCAGTGGTGCTTGAGGCTCAGAAATCTGCACGACACCAAAGCGAAATAAAAAGCTGCCTGCTGCAGGGTCAGGGACTTCCCGTTTTTTAAGAGATAACAATAGCAATTGGCTCCGTGTCCTGGCAGGGCGCGGGGAGCTGGGCCACGCTGCCGGACTCACAGCTAAGGCGGGTGCAGAGGCAGGGGCAGCCCCACGCGCGGCTGCTCGGCGCGGCCACGCTCAAGGGCCCTGAATCTCGATGCTGCTTCGGACTCAGCCGCCCCACAGAGCTTCTCCGTGCAGCCCACGGGCCCACCATGTCCAGCTCCAGCGACTGATTCACCGTGTCTGGTATTTCAGCGTCCTATTTCTTCAGGATTTAGGGACCTCAGACAGCGAAGCACAAAAATACAGTCCTGGGTGGGGGGGACGCACCAAAGCTCTGGCCCTAAATCACGGAGCAGCAGGTCCTGCTTGGACCAGCTCCCCAGCACCCCGGCTGCTCTCAGGAAACGCCTCGGGAATCAACTATTCATACGAAAGGATCTCCCCACTTCCACTTCATTCCAAGGGTTCTGCTGTTTGAAATTATCCTCTGCCATGTTTTCATTTAAAACCTGTTGTTTTGGCAGTTTTGGTGTATTGGGCTTTGCACTGGACCACTTCACATTCCTAAATCCCGGGTGGATTTTCCAGAGAGTTAAAATTCCTGCCTCAACCAAGCACGGCTTCAGTTCGGCAAAGGACAAGGCAAGTCTCGGGAAAAGGCAAACCTCAGGAAAAGGCAAACCTCGGGAAAAGGCAAACCCCAGGAAAAGGCAGCGCTGGCGCCCAGGAACCCACGGGCTCAGGCTCATGCAGGAGCGCGTCAGCCCTCGGGTTAGCGCCTTCCTCGTGCTGACACGCTGCATTTTAGCAGCTACCAGAGCCAGGAGCAGGCACAATACTGCCTCGGATCCAGGTGATTCTTTTTGCTTTTGGGTGTTATTTCCTATAACGCACAGGATGAGAAAAAAACACTCCCCTTTCCCCCCGGAGAACACAGTCCCTTCCAGGGCCTGGAACTCCCCGCGGGCAGCAGGCACAGCCACGAGTTTCTACCCGCTCACATGAGGGTTTGACCCGGGGGAGATGCCCCGGCCGCGCTTCACACCTGCCTTCATATCCCATCGCGACTTAAGAGCTGAAAACCAGGCACAACCGACAGCACCACGAGACTCATCCCTTAATTTTTAATGCAAGAAAATCGATGTGCTTTGACCAAAGAAAATAGAAACCTCTCAATAAGGAGCACTCCCTTTGATGGAGCTACCAATAAGCAGTATCAGGCAGCGCGGAATGACGTGGGACGGAGCGACCAGAGACTCTGCAGCATTTCAGTGGTCTCATCTCTGAGACTGCTTCTCCTTACGAATATATCCAAATAGATACTATTTGGTACCCCGAACAAAGCAGACCCTTAACGTCCCAGATAGGAGTCCTCATAAACTCGTGTGTGTGAGCAGAAGCAGAAGGGAGAAAAGCCGATACTCCATAAACTGCTCGGAGGATATTTATGATACTGAGGGCCCTCCATGAGCTCGGCTTTATTGACTGCTAGAGAAAAATCAATCCATAAGCTACATATGCATACAGGCACAACACATGGATGCTCCTTGAGGGAAATGGCAAAGAAAAGGTGGATCGGGAAGCGGCGCGCATCCCGGTGTCTGGAATCGCTGGAGCAGGGAGCGGGGCCAGGCGGCGGGGCCGGGACCCCCGTGGTGGCCGCCGAGCCCGCAGCCAGCAGCGCTCCGGCCACCTGCACAAACAGCCATTCCCAAAAAAGGGGAAGCCAAATCCCCTGCAGACGCTTTAATTGACTGCTGCTCTGAAACGAGAGGTCAGAGAAATGAAAGATGCTCTTATCTAAATCCCTCCTTCTCATCACCCTAATTTTGAGCACCCCCAGTAGCGCGTGTCTGTGTATCAAAGCCACGAGCCCGGAGGATTCCTGCTCGACTCTTGAGAAATTTCCACATTTGATCCTGCCCTGAGCACAGGAAACAGAGCTGCAACCCAAGCAGCAGCAAGGCGGGGAGAGGAGGGCTGGGGAGCAGAGCGGAGCTGGGTCGGGAAGGGGGATGCCCCGGGCTGAGCATCCTGCATCTGTCCGGGCAGCTCCCGGCTCTCGCAACAGGCAAGCTGGAAAACTGCTGAGACTTATAGAAAATAAAGTGTGGAGGGCGAAAACAGCGCAGGACAAGCACAAAGCCTGTCCAGAGCAGCGCCCGGCATCACCCGCGCGGTGCTCCCGGCACGAGCGCCAGCCCTTCCTCCTGATTCCCTTCCCTCTCCTCCTCCCTTTATATATATTAAACTATTAACTATTCAAGTATATTAAAAATATGTATTTTTTCCTGATGTCAGTAGTACTGTACAGCCCCAATCCTTCCTCTCCTCTGAAGTTTAGGATAAACATATGACCTGACGAAAAATATCATATTTAGCACACTTCAGCTGCAATGATTAAAAAAAGGCCAGCGGTTAGTTTGAATTTATGTGGGATTAACAGCTAGCAGTTACGACTACTTCCAGATTTCAGTGTTTATCTGGATGTATTTTCCTACTCTGTACCAATCTCTATGGCTTTACCTCCACGTTTCCAAGATGACTTTGACTCCAGTCTAACAGATGGGTTTACAGCAGCTTTGCTACTCGCTTTGTCAGTGTTTTCTTAGGCTTAGTCTTCATGCTTTAAAAATGAACGGAGGAATATTCGTCTTTCTGGATCTCTCCCTGCGTGTTCAGGACCTTCAAGAGACACAGAAGGGCCCGTGTCCGACACAGGCGACGCGTCTGCACAGCAGCAGGCACGGGCAGCTCATGTGCGCGGCACCGTCTCCTATCAACCCCTTTTCTTCCCTTTTTTGTCTTCTTTTCCCCGTTTAATGCTGTCTAGGGCAGCCCGAATGGCGCTATCAGGCAGAGCAGCCCTTTCAAGCGGTTTCGATAACAGCAGCCTGCTGCTTCCTCTTTAGACACAAATACTTTACGTGGGGCTAATTCGGAGATAAAAGTCAGCTCTGTCAATAGCGTTTAAAGCAATTCCCAGCAAAGCAGGGCCTCGGATTGCTCCTGTTTGGAATAACCGTGTTGTGCGACGCGGGCCGGGGGACCCTCACGCCGCTGCTCCAAGGGCCTTGCACAGCCCAGAGGGTGCCAAGTCGCAACAAAGGTGGCACTGCCACAAACCCAGTGCACGGGAATGGGCCAGCCCCGGCCGCCCGCAAGCGGAGACCCGTCCTGGAAAGCCCAGGGTGCCCCGAGTGCCAGGGACCCCTCTGAGCTGCAGGCGGATGGGCCCACACAGGCTGCAGAGAAGCCAGGAGGAACTGCCCGGCAACAGCAGGGAATGGGATGGCGCTGCCTGTGTAGTACTTCAGCACAGCACTTTAGATTAAATTAAGCTATTTAATTAAGGAGAAATTAAAACAATACAAAACCGGTTTGTGTTTTTGGCACAAGCTGCTTAAAGAGCTTTGATCTGTTTTCCTTTCTGTTTTCCTTTCTTCTCAGGTAGGTCTTTCCTTTCTTAATCCCTTGCTCCTGTAAACATAAGATACATTATGTAGAGAGAGTGTTTATATCTATAGATAGCATGTGCGTATATACCTATAGACCGTGTGTGTGTGTGTGTATATATAAGCACATGTTATCTGTGGGTATCTATTTACAGAGCGTGTGTGTGTACTTACATGCACATACACACACATACATGTAACACGTGTGGTGAGCAGCAGCAGGTGCTGCTCATGAAGGGGACATTGAACATGTTTGGGTTGTGTTAGGGCCTTCGTTGGCCATCCATCACCCAGGCAAACAGCACCGCTGCCAGCGACGGGAACAGCTAGTGCCATGTCCCAGGTACAGCCGGACGAACATGGATTTGGGGTGAAAACACAGAGAAAGAACAGCGTTCTTGTTGCCTCCCTACGCAGGGTTTAAAGCTTGGAAAGGTGCTAGAAAAATTGCCGTGGAAGTCTTCAGGTGTTTGCAAGCTTTGCAGCCCTTGCAGGCGCTGGGCTGTGCTTACTTCTCCGACGTCTGTGTGGCCGGGTAAATGATGATCAGTCACTGATTAGTCACCCGGCACAGGGCAGTCAGTCAGCACGGCCGGAAGTTTCTGTGTCTGCTGCCACCGAACTGCTCTGGCAGGAGCGAGGCCACTCTGGAACATGGAGGTCCCCGGAAAGCCGCTCCGAAGCGGACACAGGGGATGCAGGGACCACGTCTCGCTGCTGCAGTCCGTGGCCTGGGCACTGCTGAGCCCCCGGGCACCTACTTGTCAGACCTGAAACTTTTAGGACAGTCTCATTGAGGAAAAGCTGGAAAAGAGAAAGCTCAAGATACAGAACATAAAATACCTTGCAGCTAACTTACAATCTTTTACCACTGGATCTTAGGTGCATTTGCTTCATAGCAAAAATATATTCACTGCTCCTCTCTCTCTCCTCCATTTTCAATTTCCTGGATTACTAAAGTTGGAAATTCATTAATGAAAGCTCTTTGTGTTGGTAACTCAGGACTTGGAGCTTCTTTTCAAACCTGGCAATAAAGCATCATTTCCAGCTGAAAAGAGTTTGGGTTTTTTTTTGCTTTTGGAGATTCCACGGGAGCCCGAGGACACCTGGCACCCACAGGCAGGCCGAGATCAATCCTGCGCCCAGCTGTTGCCCAGAAGCCACTTGGGAGAGATGTGGGAAGGCAACCGAAAGTGGAGGCTGTTGCAGGACAGGGCGCTTGTGCCGAGTGAAGTGTGTCTGTGTTCACCGTTGGCAGAGCATCCCTGAGTGTTTCGCTCCAGGATCCTGCCCCACACGGGTGCTGTTGCCAGCGGGCAGGAGAAACAACCTCCTACAGAAGGGACATCCCTCCCACCTTCCTTTTCTTTCCCCGTGCTCAGGGCAAAGCCAGCCTTTCCAGGGGGACAGAGGGAACGAGGAGGTGGGTGGCACAGTCGCTGCAGGGGTTTCACCGCCCGACGCGCGGGCCGGGCACCGCCGCATTGCCACCGCTCTGCGCCCGGCCGCGCGCCCTGCCGCCCGTCCTGCCCTGCAGCAGCACGCGGCGCTTTTGTTCTTAACCAAAACGCCCCTTTGCAGCTTGTGAAACACGAAAAAAACCCATGCAGGTCAACGCTTGCTAATTACCCATGACTAAGTCCCACTTTAATGTGTCCTGACACGGAGGCTTCCAAACGACAGCAGCGTGTCCTCCCCCGGCGCAGCGCGCGGACACAGAGCCCCGCACAGCAGAGCAGGACAGGGCGCCTGTGCGAGCGCCACGAGCCCCGGAGCAGCCGGGGGAGCATCGGGGGGACCCCCAGAGCAGCAGGGGGAGCGCCGGGGGCCGGGTCACTCTGCGGGCCTGAGGATGTGTGGTGGGCCGAAGGCTCCGGACATGGGGCGCGGGAGCAGGGCCTACGGAGCCCCAAAACGCCACCTCGGTTACAGAATCCCAGAATTCCAGGATGGTTGGGGTTGGAAGGGACCTCTAGGGATCATCCAGTCCAACACCCCTGCTCCAGCAGGGACATCCAGAGCACGGGACACCCGGTCACATCCAGGCGGGTTGGGAGATCTGCAGAGCAGGAGCCTCCGCAGCCTCCCTGGGCAGCCTGGGCCAGGGCTCGGGCACCCTCACACCAAACAAGTTCTTCCTCACGGGCACATGGAGCTGCCTGGAGTTCAACTTGGACCCACTGCCCCTTGTCCTGTCACTGGCCACCACTGAGAAGAGCTTGGCCCCTTCCTCCCTATGTTCTCCCCTCAGGTATTTGTCAGGAAATTGCCCAGCATCCCGGTCACGCTCACACATCCCAGCGCTCCTCTGCTCCCTCAATGTTGAAGTGCCCAGACCCTGTGTCCTCCCCGGGCACAGCAGCTCGGGAGGCACCGGGCGGGAGCGTTGCCGGCTCCAGCAGCGCCCGCTCGCAGCCCCAGCGGGTCTCAGAGGCTCCAGGTTACTGCAGGACACCCGAGGACACTGCTTTTCCTACGGGTATTTATGTGGCAGAGGCAGAGCAGAGGACGTGAACGCAGATAGTGTCCCATGCCGCTGCCTCCTGCTCCTCCAGCATCTCATCCAGGCTCTTCCCCCAGGGATGACTCCCCTCAGTGTCGCTCGGAGCCAGCACACAGCAAGAAGGGAGCCCCTGGAGCTCACGAAGCTTTTCCTTGGGAGTCGGAGCCTGTCAGGCTCCGTGCAGCCCCGGGCACCAGACTCGCTCCGGCTTCGCTCTCGCCTTCCAGCTTGCTCTACCTCAACTGACACCTTCCCTCCCTTCCCACAGCTTCCCAAGCAGATGGGAAACCAGTTTTAGGTCCATAGGACCCAAATCCCAGCCCGCGGGTGTTGCCGATGCCCGCGGCTCGTCCCGTGTCTGAGCCCGGCTTATGGAGCACGTCAGCATCCCAGAAAGTCGCGACAACTGTATTACTGCCCAACTACAGGAATTAAAGGATTTGCTGCTTCCTTCCCTATAATTAATTTGTGGCACAAATTGAGGCATGGGAAATCCCTTGGGAATGCCTGTTGTGCAGATTTCCCGTCACTTCATCTCCTCTGAACGGTGCCACTTCTCCATCGGGAAGCCGGTACCGCCACCGCTCTTCCCTCTTCCACCTCCTCCGTGGGGCTCAGGGCACCCGCAGCCCCCCTCAGTTCTGCCAGCCTCCCTCACCCCCAGGATCCGCAAGGGTTTGGGGAGGAACCCCGGGAAAAAGAGGCTTCTTGCAGCCTGCAAACCCAGCAGCTCCGCTCGCCACTTCAGGCCGAGCAGCACTCAGTAATAAGCTCACAAGGAGGTCATGTCGAAGCAAGAAGAGGGAATTAGTTTTAAAAGTTATAAAATATCCCTTTGGTGCTTGCTGCAAAGTAATCCAGGAGGAGATACCCTGCGGTCTGCAATGATCTGTAAATATTCTATTTGCACTTTTTTTTGGACATAAAATTTGAGTATTTAAATCTTAGCTGTGAAGCGAAAGGCATAAATATTGTATCAGATACACGCTTTACTTTTATAACTTGAGGAATGCGAAGGTCCGAAGGAAGTCCCTGTAGCTGAGGACAGGAACGCCAGGTTCCGGCCGCCTGCAGCTGCCCCTGGCGCTGGGACGCGGGCTCCGGCGCAGCCCTTCGCAGCACCCGGGCCTCTCCTCGCCGCGAGCAGCATCACTGCACCGCTGCGTGCGACACTTCAGCAGTGCTGCACGGGCGCTGCAACCCAAAAGCACCCCGTGGTCCAAACTCACCTCAGCAGAACGGGAAGAAAACCCACCGGGTTCAATTAATTGGTTCCTTTTAACTGGCTCCAAATTTGTCACTTGGATTGAAACGCAGGTGCAGGTGGCAGGTGCCTCGTGCCAACACCTGTATCACAGTATATGAGACTCCTCCCCTGGCATCAAGCAAAGCAATCCCAAATCCTAACACAGAATCCAACGCATCAGACCCTCGGCAGACTCTCCTCGAATCCTCACCCACATGGCCCCGAGCCCCAGCCTTGGAAACACCACCAGAAAGGGCGTTTTCAGTTACGGCGGTGCTGGGAAATTAATTTCCTCCAGAAGAGCTCCGTGGTCTCCGGGCTCAAGACACCACAGCAGCGCCTGGCAAATGGATCTATGATTTCCTGAGGATCGCCAGGGTTTCAGCCGCAATTATTAACAAAAGAGCCCTTATTGCAGCGCTGCGCGTGGAGCTCTGCCTTTGTTATTTTAATTCATCGCCCGCTACTTTGCAAAATACATTTGGGTACCGATTCTTGGTATCCGGGAATAATGATAACCCGAACAGCACAGAAGCGTTTGACAGCTAATTAAATTCCGCATTTGGGCCAATTACAAAGCCCGACAGCCGGCACCTGAAGGTGGGAGTGCTGCAAGGAGGCACCGAGCAGAGCAGCACGCTCCGGCACAGCGCATACACCTTAACTTGCCACTATATTGCTTGATATATAGGTGCTCTCTATAGCTTTACCCAATATTAATATCTACCATTAATATGCACTGCATAATTCCTGTAATACTGAATTGATAGGGTTGTATAGAGCCAGGTCCACACCAGGACAACCCTTCAACTCCCTGGTCTTCAGCCAGACTCCGAAACTGGGAGGCTGGGGAGGCTCCATCCGCGGAGATGCCAGAGGCGGCTCCAGGGCTCCCTGCCAGCCCCAGCACCATCCCCGACAGGCCAAGCCGGGCAATTTCGCTCAGGGAATCAGTTCTAAAGCTGGGCTGCATTTTCCCTGTGGAATTTAAATACACCCTCCCCAAAATGTAACCCAAGAAACGAATTCCCGTCGGGCAGTAACACCACAGAGGTCTTGCATGCACCATGAGTAAGACGGGACGCAAGGAATTATTTTGTTAATAATAAAGAATTTTTGTAACAATATGGGATGTAACGTCAAAGCTCTGGCAGCAAAAACTTCCTATAGTTAATTCTCAGGCTCTGTATTAAAGCTTTCATTATTTTTTTAAAACCAGAGATACGCAGGTCATCACTGACCGCTTGTTCACTTAATACAACGCTGGAGAATGAAATAATAGAAGAACTACCACTAATTAAACTCTTAAAATTGTGTAGTGTGAGCCAAATTCAAGTCCTCCATCACCTGCCTTACACATTACAGTGTCTTGGCTCAAAAAATCCTATAGATTTCTGGAAATACTTTTAACATTCTCGCAGCCCCTGGTTTTACTGTGACCTTTCTGCAGAAATGCCTGGGTTATATATTCACTCGCATGCATCAGGATTTGGTACCTACATCCCTCTGATAGTAACTCAGCAACTAAGAATCTCCGCGGGGCTTTTGGTCACTCTATAGAAACATGTGCACATAAATTTGTATTTTGTGCACATAAATTTATATTACGTGCACATGTGCACATGTGCATATAAATTTGTATATGCTCTTTTTTAAAGAAGACACTGGAACCATTCTCACCACAACGCAGGGGCCCCAGCCAGGAATGGGGCTGCAGGAGCAGGGCAGGGGGAAGCAGAAGCGGAGCGGAGCGGGCAGCTCCTGAGCTCGTCCCACCGACCAGGGCGCCTGGCATGCGGCTGCCTGCGCCCACCTGCCAACAACGTCTCCTTGTTGGGTTTCTGGGTGGAAAACGGAGCCCTGCGATTTTTGTGAAAAAAAAAAAAAGATCATTTTGGGGGCCTGTCTTCACATTAAACTCTTCATTTCTTTTTAATCTAACCCGTCCTCTTGGAGGAAGGGCCTGGACGCACGGCAGGAGATCCAAGAGCAGCAAGGGCAGAGGAGGCCGCAGGGCTGCGTGGGCCGCGTGGCCGAGGGGCTTCGGGCAGGCAGGGAACCCTGCGGAGAAACGGGACCCAAAGCTGCTCCCTAAGCCAGGGGAAGGCAGCTGTGACAGTTCCAGAGCCAAACCCTGCCGTGCCGGAAGCAACCGCCTCCCCGCAGCGGGACCCGGCCGCACGGATCCGGGCCCCGCTGCTGCAAACTGATGAGTCCTGCCGGGCTATTAATGAGTCCTGCCTGGCTATTGATTTCCAGTCGCCCGGCCGCCTCCCATCACTGCAATCAGGCCCTTGCTTAGGACAGAGCAATTCATCGTTAGACTCGCTCAAGACAAGCAGTCCCAATTTGGGATGCTCCCACTCTCTGCCCATTGCTCCTGGGACAGCCTTAAATGGAGTTGGACGGGTTTTCTTTTAGCTTATCGTCATTTTGTCCTGGTAGTTTCGAGGCAGTTCAAAGCCGAGAGGGCCATAGGCACGCATGGCACCCGCAGGAATACAGCACACAGGCCTGCCCA
This sequence comes from Nothoprocta pentlandii, assembly GCA_013398315.1. NCBI lineage: Eukaryota > Metazoa > Chordata > Aves > Tinamiformes > Tinamidae > Nothoprocta > Nothoprocta pentlandii. The sequence continues at coordinate 837,029 of VZSG01000286.1, forward strand.
ATCCTGAGCCGCATTCCTGCCGGGAATTCTTGCAGGGAACTCTTGCATCTCTTCCTCTGTGGTCCTGGTGCCCGTGCTCCTCTGACCACGCAGGAGCCGAAAGAGGTTGGCCAGGACATCCTGCCCATGTAGCTGAGGGATGCAACAGGCACCTAACTGCACCCCCAAGCCCACTGGTTAATGTCACTGCTTAAAATAACATGGAAAAGGAGGTGCAGGGCATTCACAGAGGTGCTGGCACCCCCTGTCCCCTCCCTGTCCCCACGGAGGAAGCGGCATCCCGTGGGAACGGGAGCTGGGTACTGGGGTGGGGGAACACCCCAAACCCAGCTCCTTAGATAGCTCAGTGCCCCATTCCTGTCACCTAAGGAAACAGCAAAAAATAGCAGCAAATACTATGTGGAAAGGAAGGTGGAATAATCGTATGCACTGATTTATTATGCATATATTCATAATATATTTATTTATGCATATATTATTTATAATGTATTTACTGAGACATATTAGTCCTGTGTTCTGACTTCAAGGACAAACCTTTTGAAAACAACAACAATAACAAAAAAGGCAGCGCATTCCAGTAAAGCAAGGGACAGGATCCCAAAGCCTCCTTAATCTTTCCAAGAACATAACAATCTCCCACAGATAAGTCCCACGGATTCATTATTTCCTTCTTAAAACAGCTTTCAGCACGACAGAAAACTAACAGCTGGATCAAGCCACAAAGAAACAGGAGGGGGATTATCTGCCTAGTCCAGGTTGGGAAGCGCGGCACTGATTTCCTTCCAAAACTCGACCCGTTCCCATGCGGGGAAGCAACTGCTCCTTGAGAGGCCATTTGATCCAGTCCACGATCCAAGGAACATCTCCCGCTTCCAGCACCGGGTCCGCACTCCTATGGAAGCCAGGCTTCCATAGTAGCTTGTGCTAATGGTTTACGTGCTAATGGTTTTGGTGGTGGGAGCGCGGCTCCGCGGCGGCCTCGAGCCGAGCACCCCGAGCAGACCCGTGCGAAGCGCCGTGTCCGGGCTCCTTCCTGCAGCGAGCGTCTGCAGAACAAGGTGGGCAGAAAATCTGCTCCGTTCATTCGTCGTTACAGACACTGAAACAAGTGGCACCTTCAGAGCAGCTGCGAGCACTTGGTTTCAGCTGGGTGAGGAGCAGGGAACACCCACGTGGCTGCCCGCAGCTCTTCCAAGGAAGCAGCTCCCCAGGAAGGGTCTCGATTTGCAGGATACCCATTTATCCAGCCACAAGGATCCACAGCCATCCCAGCAAACAAGGGAAGATGCTCACGGAGAGGGGACCACATGTCTGAAATGTAGCTCTCAAACACCTGTCAGGCCCCCAGTGATAAGAATCCAACTTTTGCCATAAAGAAAAGGAAATCCCCAGGGAGCGGGGTATGCGGGGCACCTTGTCCCCTTGTCCTGGGGAGCCCAGAGCTGTCCCCAGAGCGCTGCTGCTGCCACCTGGCTCTAGAAACAGCCCCCGTGGAAGCAGCACGTCCACAGAGCTGACCTGCTGTCATCTCCTTTGCCACATTAGGGGTGAGAAGGCCCCGAGAAGGCCCTGGTCCTGGTCACCCGGAGAGTCCTTTCACTCAGGGCTGTCAAAGGAAGTGCTCAGCAAGATCCCAGGTGATTTAGGGGGCTTCCTTTCAAGAACGGGTATTTTCTAGAGCGTTGGTCAGAGAAGACATCTGAGCTCAGTTTCCTGTCCTTTGCCTCTACAAAATGACAACGGAGGGAGAGAGATCAGCCATCGCAAAAAAAGTAACACCATGTACCTTCAGCCTGATATTGATTGCCCATTTACAGTACTTGGCTTTAAAATAACAAGCAGCCTCGGAATGGAAGCATAACCAATCAATGATTCAGTCCCTGTAATTACTCAAAGCCAAATCTGGAGGAAATGCAGGATTTCACAGCAGTCCTGCAGGATCTGAAAACACCTGGGGAGCCTCAGGAACAAGTGCGAAGGCAGAGGTTTCTCCTTCGGGTCCCCCATGAGGTGTCACATCCCACATCGAGGCATCAATGTCCCTTTTTCACCTAGGGGAAGTCAGACAGAAGTCCCTCTCTTCCCTGGAGTAGCATCCGTCCCATGACGGCACCTCGGGCGCTGCAGACTCCAAAGCTGCCAATCTCAGAGCAGCTCCCTCTGCCTCCTGCTCTGGGACCTGCTCCTGCTGACAGGACATCTCCTAAAGCCCTTTATGGGCACACAGGATTTGGAGGTGCAGAATGGGGCCGAAGGGAGTGTTACATTTGCTCATGGGCCACGCATCGTTGCTCCACGTGGGGCCAGGCTCACCCAGCTGCGCAGCCCCTGCGGGACCCTAACAGCGAGACGTGTTTTCAGCCTCAAGACCCGGCCCCGCTTTTGTGCAAACAGAAGATCCGAGGATATTGCTCACCTGCAGCGGGGTTTTAGCTGACACGGTTACAGAAAAATGTAACGGAAAGGGAATTTCATCTTACAGTGATTTCAGTGTCAGATTGAATATTAACTAACGTGTTCGTATAACGCAATAAACCACCCATTTAAATTAAAGATCACAGATTTCAATCCAGGAAACACCGCATGCCTTCAGCCAAGCGCTCTGTCAGACACACATTTCCACCACGAGATGGAAGGGGGGCTCTTTTTATGAAACCTGGGTGTAACAGCAGCCTTGCAGGTCCCTACCTCCCTTCCCCACGATACCAGCCCTCCTTACACAAAACAAGTCGCTCCATGAAACACAGTGGATGGGAAGGGTTCAGCCTCCTACAGAAACCCAATGGGAGCCCAATTTTATAAGAGTAAGCTCGTGGAGGACAGAAGCTGGAGGCTCCGGAGGTCTCCGAAGGCTCGACGCTCATCCCATGCGCTCAACCTGGACCACAGCATTGGAGAGACCCCCACGCTCCCAGGGAGAACGAAGGAGAGGTAGGAGAGCAAAACGCCAGAAGAAGAACGCGGTGTGTATGGAAATGCAGCGGGTTTTTTCTTTTCTTCCTTCTTTCAAAGTCAAAGTTTACCTCACAGCAATTTCATCCCGCAGCAATTTTCTAATCATTCATTAAAACGTACTAATTGTACGTAAAATGCATAATTTGTCTTTGTTTGCAAGTGAAAATAGAAAACCCCAGGGGGCCCAAAGTTGGCATGAAATCACTCTTCTGATTTATCTCTAGAAAATCTGTCCGAAACACTGTTAATTACTAGAAGACACCAAATTCCTGCTTCAAACAACCTCGTTCTTCCTGCACCCATGCGCTGAGCAGGAACGCACCGCATCTGGATAGGGCATCCCCAAATCCCGAGGAAAGCGTGGAGCACCCAGCTGCTCCCACGCACCTCCACAGAGCCTCTTTGGGCATAAAAGCAGGAACAAAAGCCAGCGTTTGGAATTCACAACATCCCACCCAGCACCAAGAGCAGCCCACAGGCAGCCCCGCCACGTTACGCCCATTCATTACCGCTGTCGCCTCCTTTAATGAAGACATAGCACGCCGCTTCAGAGGCCGAATTTGCCCACGTATCAGAGCTATACGAAATTGCCAACACCACGCAGGAGGAAGGAAATTGCTCTTTCCCTGCCTTCCAACACACAGCATTATTTCAGTTTATGAAATCAGCGGCTCCAGTGGCAAAAGACTGCTACAACGGGCTTAATCTGGCAGCAAATTCCTGATTCTCAGAAGCCCAAATACTATTATGACTATTTGATCCCCACCAGCAACAATTCAAATCTCGGGGAAAGGGAAATCTTCCCAGCTTGTAGGTTCCTGGGGCAGATCACAATCTAAAGAATCCTGGGAATTACCGCTGCACTCATATTTTGGTTTTCTGCTCTTGTGGCACGCTGTTATTTTTGTGATTTGTGATTTATGATTTTGGGTGATTTTCTTTTGTAATTTGTGATTTTTTTGATAAAATAAAATAAAATAAAATAAAATAAATAAAATAAAAAATAAATAAAATAAATAAAATAAATAAAATAACCCCCCTCTGGTAGTTGGCCTTTCCCCGGCTGCTGGGAATGGGTGGATATGGGGGCCTCGCCGGCTGCTCGGCGCTAGGTAAATGCCAGAGAGGTCACTTTGCTAATTCAGTCCCGAGCTCATGTTAGAGGCTGTTTGCACAGGGCTGCAAAAAATCTGCATTTTTTTTTCACTATTTCTGTTAGGGTTTCTTAACCCTGCAGGGCCGCAGGCACAAAGCCCGGGGCGGGCGCCGCGCAACGCTCGCTTCTGCCGAGACAACGCGGGCAGCAGAGGTGGCTTCGGCAGCCCCGAACCGACCGGCCAAGCCTCCTAGGGCCCCCGGGCAGGGACAAGCAGGGACATGGTGCCCACGCCACACACGGGCACAGACCCACCACGGACACCTGGTATAGGAAGGTGTGGAGAACCCGGGAATCTCACGGGAACTGCACCTTGGGGAAGCACACAGTGATTCCCAATGCCCTTCCGACACTTTTGATGATGTGACCAGGAGCCGTATCCATCAGCCACGACTGGCAGAAACCTACGGGTACTGATGTCCCTACATCCGTCAGCACCCCAGGCAATGCCAGGGAGTGCTGCACACCTGGACCTGCAGGAGAGCAGATCCTGGCACCTGGCTCTTGGCAGAAAACTCCTCCCGGTTCCCAAATCCATGCAGAAAAGTGCAAGGCAGATACGGCAGCAAGGCCAGGCTGTTAAGCTGTGCTGCCACCCCAGTTCCCCTTCTGCCATCCTCACGGTTGGTGCCAGCGCTCAGGAGGTGCCGTGGGGAGCACAGCGGCCGGGAGGAGCCGCTCCGCGATGCACCGGGGAGCCCTTCCTCTGCCCCTCAACCCGCTGGGGCTCAAACCCGCGGGGAGCCCCTCGTGTGGCTCAGCGGGAGCCAGGGGGCCACCAGCGCTCACCCAGCCCATGTGACGACCACACGGAAGCAGCATTTTTAGTTTCAGGAACCATCGGCCCAAGGGTTTTGGAAAACGTCTACCGACTGTAACTGCAAAAGAGCAGCTCCTTCCCAAGAGACAAACGGGCTATTCTTAGGCGTGCGTTTGGGAAACAGGCGGCTGCTCCCGTTCTGGTATCACCGGGTACATTTGCCACCAGTCAACGCTCCAAGAAAACAAGAAGCACCAGGACAAGCTGCTGACAGACAGCGCCCTGACAGCCAAATTGCCATTAACGCGTCCACAGAAACGCCGACTGTCCCCGTGAGGAGCCTGCCCGCCGCTGCCCCGTCACTGCTGTGCTCCGCTTGTGCGCAGCCCTTGTGCCGCCCGCAGCCTCGAGGCGCTCTGCATTTTGCCACCCTCCCCAGGCGCCTCCCATCACTCCGCGTTCACAGTGATGTTCACCCTCCTCCTCCTCATTAAAGCCCACACACGGGCGGCTGCAGGACCCACGCTGGCCGCGGTGCTATCACAGAGCAGGTGAGGAAAGGGAGATTTCATACATGGGATGATTGAAAGCCTGGTAGAAAAACAAAGTATACCAAAAAGGTCTACTTTGCACCAGCTTTACAGCATTATCTGTGGAAAGTTCCACGGGACCTTTAGTCCCGCATTGTATCCATGGAGGAGCATTTGGGATGTCTGAATCTGCACCCGTGGAGCTGGGAGCTGAACGGGGAAGCCAATGTCAGCCCCAGGCGCGACTCGCTGCATTTTCTGATGTCTTCTCGTCATGCAGTGACCCAGACCGACCTTGCAAAAAGGTTTGCTTATTCCTGACACAAGCCATTTACCTTCCATATGGGATCAGCCCATTTAGCAGCGGAGCCCTGAGTCCTGCAAAAGGTGACGCGCTGAAATTCCTGATGATGTAGAAGATGTCAAGAACAATCAGGACAAATTAATTAGTTATCGCTACCAGATATTTGGCATATTAATGCACAGCGACAGATCTCATTTACCGAGGCACAGCCTGGCCATATAAATTATGGGACACACAAATCCCAGCACGCTCCATATTTAAAGGCCATTTGAATTGTACTCAGGTAGTTTTGCTCATCTGCAATCTGAGGAATGCGTTAATAAACAGAGAACTGAATCACACCATTGATTTGTAGCGAGAATTTTCCATTAAATCCTGTCAAGAGTATTACTTAAATAAAACTAATGGTCTACTATAGTCGGGGGCTCTGCTATAAGAGACTACTGATGTTACAGCTCTCTACGTCTCGCAGTGATGGATAATCTTGTTTATTGTCCCCACAGTATCTTCCTGGTGCACGTTGGCTGCAGCCCCTGCTGCCACCAAGACTAGACGGTGGCCCTCTGTGATGGACGGTGAATAAAACAGCCATGAATGACTATTTATTCCTTTTCTTTTTTTTTTCACCAACATGAGGCATAATGTTTGATTTCATGGACGGTATCTGCAACTCAGCAAAAGTCCTGGAAATCCATGGAGATCCTTCCCTGCTGGACACCACCCTGGTAGTTCCTTGTCTATGAACATGTTATGCCGAGTCTTGGGGTTTCATGGAGTTTGGACAAGAGCTGGATTTGCAGTCACCAGCGGGCCGCCTCTCCCATCTAAGGCTGTCCTGTGACCCCGATACATGAGCAAGGAGCGTCGGGATGAAAGCAGCAGCGAGCGGGACTGGGCACGCGCGGATGCTCCTTGCGCTCCTGCACTGGTGGCCTCACTTTGCAGCAAGAATTTGTGACAAAGAGAGATTAAGGTTATGTAAAGAGCATGGGGGAAAAAAGCCAGGGTATTATTTTATTGCATGTTAGAGATTAAAACCATTCCA
>VZSG01000286.1:849643-878923 GCA_013398315.1 Nothoprocta pentlandii
TTCCCTTCTTTTTCTCTTTTTCTTTTTTTTCTTTTTTTTTTTTCCCCACACAACTTTGTTGAAGCGCGCGCTGGAAGCCCGTGCTCTGCCCCAAGGCGGCTGCGCAGCCGCTTCCCGCCCGCTCCCCCGGAGCCCCGGGATGCAGCGGCTCCCTGCGGCGCGGGAGATGCGCTGCCTCCCGGGAGGAGCCCGGGACGCGCAGGGAGGTCACGGCGGAGCTGGAGGCGCGGGACACCCCTGCTCCCTCTCTGGCCTCTCCAGCCGCCGTGGCTTCGGCTCCGCAGCTGTGCGACGGCCCTGGCACATTCCCTGATTGCAGGAATCCGCACGCGCCGCTGCCGCTGAATGATAACAGCACTACCCCAAACGTGTAATTTTGTGACAGGTGCCTGAGGGAGCAGAATTATCTAAAGAGAAAAGCACCAGGGAGCAACGAGGAGAGGCCGTGTGCTCGGATCTACCTGCGGGCCACAGAGCACAAAGACCAGCAGTAGCTGCGGAGCCGCTGCCCCGCGAGTGAGAGATCCAGGGATCGGGACTGCGCCCTCAAAGGAACATGAGGACAGAAGGGCAGCCCGTGGTGCCCGAGGAGTGCGCAGAGCAGGCGTCTCCTGAAGGGCGAGGGCAGCCACGGAACCAACATCCCCAAGGCCACATGCCTTGGCACCTCAGGAACCCAGATTCCAATCCCGGGCTGAATTCGACAGCTCCATCCTATCTCCGCATGGAAGGGCCCGGGCCGCTTCCTCACGGCATTGCTGGCTTCCCAGCTCCGCTCAACCCCATGCACGGACGCAGCCACGAAGCCGAGTGCCCTGCGCGGCGCCGTCCCGCTGAGTGCGTCCTGCTCCAGCCAGAGCACGGCCTGCGTGGTGGCAGCGGAGCCACAACCCCGAGCACCCGCGTGGGCACCGTCCAGCCGCCCGGCCCGGCAGCGCAAGCGGGAGCCTCCCCGGAGCTGCCTCCACCGCCCACCGGGAGGCTGCAGCACAGGGGGCTTCACCCCGGAACCACCGCCTCAGCCGGCAGGCTTCTCAGTCACAGAAATGAGGGAGAATTCCGAGGTTCCTGGGACACAAGGCTTCCTGGGACACTCATTATGTTTTCATGTGCTGTTGTGTGTGGCTTGAAGATGTGTGGCCTTGGAGGTCTCTGAATGAGGCTGTTATGACCTAAATCAATGCAGTGAAAACTTTGGAAAATTATTTCAAGAACAGGAGATGGCCGCCCATCACAGATTTTCCATGCAGCAAGACAACCAGTAACTGGAATTTGATTTAAACTGGCATGATGAAGAGCATTCAATCCTTGCTGATATGATGGACAAAACACACTGATCTGGGAGCCATTCTGGGTGGCTTTCACCTAATTGAACATCTATGGATGTCAAAACCTAATGTAATCACCCCAAGGGTAGAGTTGGAGGCTTTCTAAGGGGCAGTTCCTCCCATGAAGGGCATATCCAGAATCTGTGGGATGACTTCAGCATTGGAACCACCTTCTCCTCCCTGTTCGCTGCTCACAGGGGACCAGAGACCCCTCTGATGCACCGGAGCATCTTTCCCAGCAGCCCAGGTGCCTGCTCCACTCCTTTCTACCACAAATTGAGCACCCTTTGGTGACTGCCACGAAGCCCCATGTGGTGCAAGGGCACAAGGGCTGACAGGGAGCAGCCATGGGAAGCAGAGGCCAGCCGCAGCGGGCACAGGATCCTCCTCATTCCCGCCCCTGCATTCCCGCCGGCTCACCCGGCGAGGTCCCAGGCGCGGGCAGCGCCGCCGGCCGCGCCGCCTCCTCCCGGCACGGCAGCTCGGTGCTGAGCTTCCCTGGTTCTGCATCTCCACTTCCTATTTCGCTCGGCACGCCTTCAGCTCCCGAGCAAAATTTAGGGGAGAGTTTGGGGGACTGATGCAAGGCGAGCAGAAGGTCCACACGGCACGGCCCTCCGCCACGGCCTCTCATGTTCACCCTGAGCTCCTCTGCGTTAGGGTTAGGCTTAGGCTTAGGCTTAGGGTTTGCATGGAGGCTCAGTGAGCTGCATGAGCAGGTGGGCAGGTTCCCCCCACCAAATCCATCTCCGCTTCCCAGCGGAGCGCCCATCCTGAGGGATGAAAGGCTGGCGGGGGCCTTGGAACAGCACGAGGCTCCACAGCCGCGGCAGTGCCGGGGCTGCAGCGGCACAGAGCCGCTCGCGGTGCCGGCACGCGCCCGGCGGACACGGCATCCCGCGTTAAGGGACGGGCTGCATCTCCCGTCCGCAACAATGCAGTATTCTAGGGTAGACTTTGCAGAGCTCACCCTGTTAACACATTGCTGCTATTTTCTTCTTTTCCCCAGGATCCAATTCCTTCTACCTCAAGAGACCTGTTCAAAACTTGAACATTTCTTTTCCTGACTTCTACCTCCCAATAACCATGTTTAATGTACTATTATACACTGTAAGATTATGTGCAATTACCTCCTTCTCATGTAATTTTGTTCTCCAGAATTACCACTCCCCTTTCATTTGTTACAAGGAATATTTTATACACCTTTATGAATTCATCCAGCTATGCACTAGATCAGAACACATAATTTCATCACACTTACTTAAGTGCCTTTTAAACATAATTAGAAAATTGAAGCAAGTCAACCCAAGCTACGGAGCAGTTCTCTCTTTCCTGAGCTGCTTTCCCCCCAGCAACACTCTTCCCAATGCAGATCCTCCTCAAATCCTGCATCTCCCTCCTTGGGAACGCAGGACTCCAGGACTTCTCCAGCAGCTACAGAGAAAACATTTTACAGAACAGCCAGGGATGCAGCTTCTCACCAAGAGGTGCCACCCAATGCATCTTACAAAGAGTCTGCATTTTTTGCTGTCATTACCTACAATTTTTGCTCTTTATCCGAGCTCGGCTCATGGTTTTCTCGAAATAATGATGGAGTAGCCCCAACAGCAGCCACACGGCTGCTGCTCCAGAAGCACGGAACCTGCCTGCACAGAGCTCGCTCCCTCCTCTAAGGACCTCAAACTAACTCAGTGGTTTATGATTGCTTAGCTCGTCAGGCAGACGAGATGAAGGAAGACTCCAGATGTCATGGAAAGGGAGAACACTCTGTGCTTGGGCAAGACAGGCAACTCCTTCGGTTGCCCAAGCCCCTTTTTAAGGATGCAGGGCGCCTCTAAGGTGGGATACGGGATCTTCTGGCTTAAGGAACCTGAGGAACCAACAGTGTGTGTGAAGGTCTTGTTCTTCTGGGACTGCAGTTCAATCACTGTTCTTGTTTTGCTACCTGTGAACACTGGGTTTCCGTGTAGGGGCCACCCAACACGTGCATCCTCTGTGCTTTAACCTCCCTGCACTAAGCACAGCCCAGGAGGCCCAATTCCCAGGCCTCACCACAGGGTCAGTGTGTCACCTGCCCATGTCCTACACCCATGGTGCCTTCCAAGGACCCGTAGGCCAACCCAAAGGCTCCGCAGCCGTGACACGTGCAGGCAGGAGCAGCAGGGAAGATGCCCCAAGTACATGATGGCACCTCTACTTTTCATGCATTTTGCTTTTCAGAGAACAGCCATGTAGCCGTTTAGCCTTTCCTGCAGCCCCTCATAGTTCACTGAAACAAAAGGGAGGATCCTCCCCTCTCCTCCCCACAACTATTTTTACCTTAAAGAAAGGACACAAATCTGCGGCAACAAATGTGATTAAGTGCTGTGATTGCAGCAGCCTCAAAGCTCAGAAGAAGCCCTTGATGAGCCTGGCCTTCAGCAGCTGAGATCCCTCAAAGTTATCGAGCACAAGCAGGGGACGCTCAGCAGCCCTCTCCCAAGGCGCTTCACACAGGGCTCGTGCCCAGGTCAGCCCTCCTCCATGTTTGCTGATCCTCACTTTAATTCCAGGTGGGTGTTTTGGGAAGAATTTCCTTCCTGGAGATCACACACAGGCACAACTGGCACACACGTGAGGAACCACAAACACAAACTGCCAGTTCTTCCCTTCTTACGCGCCTGGTTGCTGATTCTGTTGCAGCTGGATGAACTGTGCACTTTTCCAGACATCAAGCCATGCGGGAGTCAGCAGAGCCTTATAAATTTATGAAAGTGACCTTCTTTCTGAATAAAATGTAGCTGCAAAATCCTCGGCGACTTATCATCAGATGCTGAGGTAGCCCCTGGTGCATTACACTCTCCGATGCATTGCCAAGACACCTCTTCTCATACAGCAGTGCTGAGGCCTGCTGGAAAGATCTCTGGCTGCGCTGTGCCGCGGGGCAGCGCAGCGCGGGCCGTGCCTCCGCGAGGAGCTGCCTTCAAGGGAGGCTTGGGCTGAAGGCTCTGTGTGGTTCATTGCTCGTGATTTGGGAAACTGGGCTCACCCATGAGGTTCAGCAGGGTGAAATCTGCAGCTTCAGTGCGTCACTTCAGCCACCTCCTTTGGCATCTGCAAGGGCCTCCTGCTCCACGGACCCCCTGCTTGGGAGCAAGGCCGTTTCCATACAGCTAACTAGCAGGATGCACAAGTTGCTCGCAGACAAGAGTGCCAAACCACTCCCAAGCACGCGGCTGATTGCAAGTCCCTGAGCGAGGAGACAAGTCCCACTGATGTCAACAGATCAGTCACGGGGGTGAAATGAAGCAAGAGCCTAAGGGCTCTGCTAAATCATATACTCAGTCAATAGCAGGTCTGAGAGAATTACAGCTAATACTATACTAATATATTAAAATACTAGTATTTTATAGCTAATATTAAATGATAAGAAAATCATTTATGACCTCTAGATTTAAATGCCAGACATTTTGCAAAGAAGTGCCTGCAACTCCCATAAATTAGGCACGGCAGAGATTCCATTAGATCCAGGTGAACTCACTTTATGGTTCCATTGGCAACACCTTCTTGCTCCCTCAGCTGGTATTCCCGTGCACTCCCTTTGCCTGCAGCTCCTTTTGAAACCTTCTCCTTTTGAAACCTCGAGGCACTGCTGGCCATAAAGCAGCATCCAAGGGCAGCCTCTCCATGAGCAGGACACTACAATCATGCTGCCCTCTGCTGTGGCTTTGACTTGGTGTGTTTTATCAGTGCAATTAAGGGGCCACAATATGTTTTTAGAAGGGAAGCAAAGTGGCCAGTTTTGCTCTTGACTGTTTCTTCAGCATTGAATCTGTCTCTGCAGGACAAGTGACAGCACTCAGAATAAGTTAGGGTATCGAAACAGGTATTAGGTGTCCCTAGGCAGCGCTGGTCCCCACAAGGAGTGCCTGCAGAGCCTCATCTCCGCTCACAGCTCTAGGTGTAGTCACAGAGTGCCAGGGTGGCTCTCTTTTTTTGGGCTCAAAAGCCATCTGCCCAAATGGGAAGCCCTTTAGCAGGAGGCCCGTGTCCAAGGTCGCAGGGAATTGCGATGGAAGGAGGCAAGGACGCAGCGGCCTCCTCTGCAACCCTCCACAGCTCCCATGTGGGAAGAGGTGTTCATGCCAGCCCGAGCGCGAGCCCGCGCTCACCTCCCCTCGCCAACCTGCTCCTGCGCAGCCCTTGCTGGGTTCAACGCCGTGTTCCAGCTCCAAATGGACGCTAAACTGATGCTCGCAGACAAATCACCATTGCATCTGCTCCATCTCGCTGCGCAGCCAAAGAGCAGCACTGGGCACTCCGCGTTGGCCGCTCCACGTTGGCAGGAGCTGTCACGCTCCAGCCCTGGACACGCTGAGTGACAGTGCACGGGGCAGCTGGGACAACGCCGCTATGTCACATACTCCACGTGAAACAACATTTCTGTTGTTTCTGAAACATGAAATATTCTGAAACAACATTTCTGTTTCAAAGTTGATGCTTTTTCACAGTTTGGACTCAAGTGTTTCATTATTAATCCACTTTGGCACCAGGAGTTGGGGCGCAGAGTGGAATGCTGCTTCTGCAACTTGTTTTCCTCGCCTTTTGGAAAGTTATTCAGAGGTTTCATTAGACTCAGAACGTGGGAAGAGGTCTGGGTTTTCCAGGTAATGGCCCTTTTCTCTAGGATCTGTTTCTTCGAGGCCAATTTTGACATGCTGAATCACCCCTGCACCCAAATCCCCAAAGGAACCTGCCTTGTTCTGCACTGGTTCTGCAAGGAAATGAGGCTCCCGACTGTTCAAACACATCTCAATTAGCTGCCTGATGCAGCCTAAAACGTAGGTGGAGATCTCCTCTCTGTTCTCCATCCCCGGGAGCGTTTCTGGGGCACCCTGAGCGCTCCGGCCCGGTTCCGTGGCGCCGCTCCGCTCCGCGATCGCAGGCTCCACGCTGCTGCTGACGGACGCATCCGGCACGGCCTGCACCAGGAGATACCCGCCCATGTGCCCTGTGTCCAGAAGCCTCGAGGACAAAGCCCGGCTCCTCCTCTTCCTTGCTCTCTTGCTTTAGCATCACACCTTGGAAGGTTGCTCGCAGCCCTGTGCTGTGGTAAAAAGGGTGCGAGAACATCCCCAGTAGAGACGCGCGTGAAACTGGGACCTGCCGCCCCCAGCCTCCATCCAAACAGGCCATATGCTAACTAGTTGCCTTATTCTGTTTACACAAAACACTCCGTTTCATCTAAAATCAGCAGCTACCATCTGAGCTAGCACAAACCGCCCAGAATGGAAACGAGTTTCAGCAATGACATGGGAAGCAAAGGCAAAGACAACGTGCCAGCCTATTGCACATTATACGTGCTGCAAGAACCCTCCTCTTTGCCTTTAGACTTTATTTCTCAAGCAGTATTAATCAGTGCAGTCCTGGCAGTCAATTCATACCAAGTTCTAGTGCGAGTCCTTGCAGGCTTTCAGAACCAGCACATAATGATGGCTGTGGAGATGCAAGCTGGCTGCAGAAACATCTCACTCGACCTTCCTTCTTGATAAACAGTCGTGATTTCTGTAATCCCAGCTTGAAAACAGTAGTTTTCAATTAGCTTCTACTTTTTGCAGCACGAACGCTGATTTCAGGGACCAACCTTGCAAAAAAAGCCTCTCAACCCATGGTTTCAGGATACCCTATTTCACCCAGTGCTCCACAGACGTTGGAAAATACCTTACTGGGTTTATCAAATGCCCAGTGATCAATGCTGCAGAGCAGGGGCCACAGGAGCTCTCCTCAGGAGACGGCCATCAGATACACACCACAATATACGATATACACCGCAAAACCTCCAGATCACAAATACCAACGCTTTGGGGAAGTCACATACTAGAAAACACACCTCTCCCTGCTGCCAAGGATGAGCTTTGTCTTCTTTTTTTTCACTTATCTCAAGAAAAGATGTATGCAATAAATGCTGGCTTTTTGGAGCTGAGCAAATGATGGATTAAGAGAGATTTGGAGCCTAGAGAAAGCTGGCAAAATGTTATCTGTGTCTACACAGAATTTCCACTTGTGTTACATCTACATCCTGAAACAGAACACACAGCTTCCAAAAGCAAAAATACCGAGTACGGTATAATAGACATTGCTTCCTTCACAATGTCCTGTATGAAAACACTTAATGACGTTATCATGATTTGGTATTTTTGACAGTCTGCATTGAAAACGGATTTGTCAGGAAAGCTTTTGATGTTGGCTGGTTGGCTTTTTTTGCCAATACCACCTATTTTAGATGCTCCAGAAGGAGTGAGGCTCATCCAGCCAGCATGGGCACAAAGTGGTCACGGGGCAAAGGAACAGGAGAGCGTGCTGCCACAAAGCTCCTCGTCTTCCTCAGCTCTTTGCACGGATTTACACCAACCTGCAGCTTACAGGAACTCCAGCCTGCTGCTTCATTATAAGAGGATGTATAAATAAGCACATCTCTAAAAATACAGCGTTAATCAAATCTTGCATTTCTGCTACATACCATAGCAGTTTACATTTAAAATGCTATGAATGTTGGTTGCAGCTATTGACAAGTCACATTTCCTTTATTTGAAAAAAATATAGCAAAATAAAAGTCTCAACCTTGAGGGGAAATAATCTGCACACACTTCGAATGAGATATTTCCCTTACTGAAATGCGGGGCTTAAAGCTCTCCTGACACATTTCCTCCTGGAATACAGATGGATAGATAGATAGATAGGTAGATAGATAGATAAGATAGCTCTATATATCGATAGATAGACAGACAGATGGACAGACGGACAGACCGACCTGGCATATTTCCTGCTGCCACAGGGCTCGCCCCCACACGTGGCGCCTAACTGTCCCTATATTCCTATATTCCCGGCGCGGCTCTCGGAGGCAGGGGGGTATCCAGGCTTTCTCTCCCGCTGTAGATCACTTGATGTCAGTGCCCACACATGGAGCATCACGAATGTATTTGAAACACTCCTCTTCTGTTAGACCAGGGGTTGCTGTTTGAACACACACATGAAGAGAGCTTACAAGCCACAGAGATGATATACCTATATGAATGTGTTTATACAGATAGATGTATATGTACATAGCGCCAGATGGGGACGGCTGTGGAATAAGGGCTTGGAAACACATGCAGCCACAGAGGGAACTGGCCATCCTGAACCAAATGTATCTGTGGACCCAGCAGAGGCCACCACGGGCTGGTCTGGTACTAGCCATACTGCCCACCGAGCACTGGGGCTCCTGGAGTCCTCCGACGTTCCCGGGAGCTCCGCAGCTCCTCTCTATCCTCCATGCTGGAAGGATATAGATATATATATGCTTCCCAATCCATATATATAGATGTATATATATATATCTGCTCCTATAAGCACAGCCCCTGGGAGGCATCATGCAACCTGTGGCAACTGCGAGCAGCTCAAGAGCAAAGTCGGAGACAGAAAGAGCGGAGGAGGATGCTCCATCCCTCGGCCCCGCAGGAAAATGCATGGGGTCTGCACCCAGCCAGCTAGGGATCTCTAATTCCCAGGAGCCTACAATTCTTCTGACAACTAGCAAGTTCTGTCCTGAGGTTTCACTTCCCTTTGTTTTATTGTATTTTATTTATTTACCAGACCTGTTATTGCTGTGCTGCTAGCCATGTGTATGGAGCCGTACGGATGGATCCATCAATCTCTGCACGTTCATGGACCAGCTTCAGGGCTACGGAGATGCCCGGGCAGGGGCAGGGCACGAGTAGGGCAGCAGGTCTGCGTGGGCCGGCATTCCCGCTCCCCAATCCCGCTACCTGCAGCAGGGCTCGGATTCACATCCACAAATAACGCTCATCCTCCTCCCCGCTCCTCAAACTGCTCCTCGGAGGACGCTCCCCATTAGGCTTCCAAGGGCACCATAATGGCACATTATAATTCTTGGATGACTCCTTTTCCCACAAGCTCTCCCATTGCCGGATACACATAATAATACACATTTTTCACTGCGCCAACTGCTCGAGGAAAAGGCAGTCCCGGCACCTCTGGAAATGAGCGTGTTGCCTCTGCTGCCACCTCTTTGGAGGCATTTTTCTCTTCTATTTGCTTAATTGTGATTCTTTCCCCTCCATCTATTTTATTGCATTTTTTCCTGTTTTCTGCTCTCCTTCCCTCTCTGCTGAGCCCATGAGAGCGCTGATTTTCGCTCCCTCCCTGCGTCAGGCAGTTGCCTCTCGGGTTGCTGATCTGCTCCCACCAAAGCTGCCCCCTCCAGACGCACAGAGCCCCTCGCAGCACGTGCGGGATAACACAGGCTGCCAGGGAGCAAGACAAAAGAGCAACTTCCCCCTGTTTTTGTTTACATAAATGTTCAGTGTACAGTTACTTTGGAGCAGTGATATTTAAGTGTTTGGTATTTGCAGATAGACTTTTTACTCATTTATACAGTAATGCTGCCATTACAGCACAGTGTGCAATTACAGGAGGTTTATCAAATGCCACGTCTGGGTGTTCCCAGCGGTTCCCACTTCTTTCATGGTCATGCTGCGACCTTGAGCAGAGGCTGTGCCCGACCCTGCGCATCCAACCGCCCCCGAGCATCCCAGCCCCCAAAACGTGTGGATTTGCACGGAGGGGACAGCTCAAAGGAACAGCTTTGGGGACTGCAACTGATTCCTGAACTACACACATGGAGGGGTGCAAACTCCTAGGCTGGAAATGATGAATCCGCAGATGGCTCCGAAGAAACAGCAGGCTTCACTTATCCGAAATAAGCACTAATAGAGAAATAGCGGCTAAGGGACAGAGGAAGAAACGCAGCCCTCGGCTTTTAGCTGTATCATCCGAACACAGTCGCACAAAAGCTACAGCCGATGGACACAGTTGCTTGCAAGGGGCATATATAAATACATGACAAGCAACAGGTCTGCTTCCAAAAAGCGTGAAATAAAAGATGCTGGCACAGAGCAGAGGATTTGGGAAGCATGAAATTGGAATCAAACCGCATCTCGCAACGGATGTCTCCCCATAGGGACCGAACTGTCATTTTTAGGGGCAGC
Organism: Nothoprocta pentlandii; assembly: GCA_013398315.1. Classification (NCBI taxonomy): domain Eukaryota; kingdom Metazoa; phylum Chordata; class Aves; order Tinamiformes; family Tinamidae; genus Nothoprocta; species Nothoprocta pentlandii. The sequence goes on from VZSG01000286.1 coordinate 859,998, forward strand.
TTTTACAGCCAAACAACCGGCCATTCTGCAGCCCCGGCACCTGAGCCAGGACTCAGTGCAGGGGGCTGTTCTGTCACCTCTGCCACTGGTCCTTGCAGCAATGTGACATTTCATCCCTGTTTCTGTGCTCCCCAGCAGCGAAGCGAGGGTGTGATGCTGCCTTCCTAGGAGAGGCCCTGCAAGCTGAAAGGCAAAAGCACCGTGTGGGAGTGTGATTTGTTATTAACTGCAATTATTACTTGAATCAAAAGCTCCTGGAGCATTCAACACCTGTTTTAGCCCCCTCATTTTTAATCCTAGACAAGAGCCCCTCTGCGCCCTCCCGCTTATGACAGTGGATGTGGAGCCACTGCTGCTGGGGGAAGCATCTCCTGCTCTTTTCTCCTTGCACTCTGGGAGCAGGGGCTGAGTTTGTGACAAAAGTGCAGACGGGCACCCAGGTAATAACTGTGAGGGGCACCCGTGCCCCGGGAGACAGGCCTGGCTGGTCCTCCCAGTGCGTCTCTCACCAGGGATCCGAATCCGCATGGAGATGAGAAGCCCTGTGCGCCCATACAGCCCCTGTCCCCCGGCTCCGGGGTGCAACAAGTTTGGGCTCTGTCACCAGCTCCACACTTTTTCCAGGGAAACCACCCATTAGAGCAAGGTACGCTTGGAAAATGTAAATTTAATGTAATGTAAACTTCTTTGCCCAGAGCACAGCATATTAAAACTGGTTCCCAGCACCTTGGCTCTCCTAATTTCCCCCAGAGGTAGAGGTCCTTCTAAAGGCAACTGGCCCGAGCTGCCCTTGCCAGGGCTATGCAGCGTCCTTCCCATTGCCACTGCAGTGCCCCGGAGCAGCTGCTCCTGGCCATAATTCTGCCTTGAAATATAGGCAGTTAAAAGTGCTCTGTTTCCACTCTGCAATGCAATTATTTGGGGTGGGAGGGGAAAGGAACATTTTCAAAATTAAAAAAAAAATCAAATCTTTATGAGACAAAATGAGAAAATTTTGTTTTGGAAAAAAAATACCCATAACTGAATCATGTTGCATTATATTCTAGATGAAAACATCAAATGAAATAACACTTGATGATGATGAAATAATACTATTGTCATTAGTGCAAAAATAAAAGGCAGCCGGGAGAGCAGTGTGTGAGGCAATACCAAGGCAGAAATACTTGTGTCTCAGTCCATCACTTAGTGCACACACCTAAATGCTAAAAAATAGGCAAATAGAGCCTAAGCCCCTTAATACCCTTTCATCCCCGATGGACAATTGCAAGGTGACTTATTTGGATTCCAAACCAGTCAAAAAGCAAAACTCCCGAGCTCCAGCACGTCCCACAAAGTGAGAGCTTGGAGCTGTGACACGTCCTGCTAGTCGGCAGCTGGTGGCAAACACGGAGCGCGACGCCCGCTGTGCAGGGCACACGCCCGTGCTCGGGACACCCAGCGCGCAGCGGCGTTTGTCCCGGCCGTGGCGGGAATCCCGCGGCCTCTCCATTGCCCACCCTACCTGAACATGAGGAGAACAAGAACCGTTGTGGCTGCTCCCCAGCTGCAGAGGTTGCAGAGCAACCACCAGGCCCAACAGCACCCACCCTTGCAGCCCGGCCCAGCGGGTGCTCCAGCACGGGGCTCTTCTCCTGCTCCTGGCCCCTCCAAGGGATGCCAAGCTCTTCCTGGCAGCCTGGCCAGCTCCATTGCGAGCAGGAAGCAGCCCTTGGTCTCGGCCAACGCCAGCCTCTCCAACACGCAGCTCCCACTGACACTGACTTTTAAAATCATGTTTCTTTGTCTCATTCTTCCTTTCATTACATTAATTCATTTTTTCTTGCAAAAAGCCATATCAGCATGAAGCCCTTGTATGGATTTCATATAATTGCTATTATGCTTTCATTAGGCTTCTCGTGCTTTAGCAAGAGGTATTTTATAAATCATGTAGATTTTCCAATCAGTTTCCCTTGAATGTTATCACCCCAGCTTTTTTCTCCATGGGAATCTGCTCTAATACCTGTTGTAATGAGCAGAAAGATATCGTCAAAGATTTTCCTGTAGGTCTCAAATGTCTTGAGATAACAAATTGCCCCTTATTTATATATGGGGAATGGCTTTTACCTTCACCAGTAAAGCTAGCAAGAGATGGAGAGCCTTTCAAATGTTAATTATATTCCATCCACAGGACTAAATCCTGCCAGAATGCAGCAAAACCGCAAGTGACTCGACACACCACGGTGCATTAAAAAAATAAAGCTGGGCTAATCCAAACCTCAGCTAGTAATCCTGCCTGACAAGCAGTTCTGTGTTTAATGGGTAATTTAAGCGCTCACCAGTGACACATTCAGGCAGCGTGGCAAGTCAGGAGAAAACCAGGGAGCTCCAGCACGGCCGCTCAGCGGGGAGCCTGGTGGCCCCGGGAGCCCGGCAGCCCGCGGAATGGACAAGGCAATCCAGGAAACCAGGAAGACGTGGCATGAGCAGGAGGAGGAGAATTCACTGTTTTCCCAATGCATGCACTAAAGACTTCACCCTCCTTGCGTGCCAGAGAGGTGGGTGAATCCTGCCTGGACACTAGGCAGGAAGTATCCGAAACCCTTAGTTAAACACAACCAATTACGCGTTGCAGCTGCAGAAAACCCTCCTTATTCCTCCAGAAAACCCTCCTTATTCTTCGGGGGTATCATGATATCAGCCCACTAGTCCTCAGCCATCACTTCCCTGCATGCACAAGCACCTGCAGAAACGCCAGGATTTTCTTTAAAGGAATTATTAGCAAGCAAGTGTTCAAAGGATGCCCAGCGGACGGGCTGCCACCGAAGACGGCAGCGGGGCTGGTCCGGGTGTATCTGGAGCAAAGTTCTGCCCAGCACTGCCAAGCCACCATCTAGCCCCGTATTCTGCTTTTTCTACCTGTGTTTTGTTCTCTGGCACGAGCTGTGTAGGAATAAGCACCACCTTCCAGTTTCAAACTCTAGTGGATAATGGGACCCATGAGAGCCACCTCCTGCCTCTCACAACTCACAGTTACAGACAGCTCTTAGGAGTAAGGGGTAAGCTCTACATCCCAGAAAGGGCTGTTCCTTTAAGCTATTCCAGAGGAATCTTTTCTCCTGCTTGGGGGGGCTGTGCAGGGGCAGCAATGATGCCTTCTTCACCAGCTCATCCAGGTGACACCGGTGGCTGAAGGACAACTCACAGCATGGTGAAGGATTCCCTGGGCTATGACCACCCATCCGCCGCACTCCTGACATCCCTTTCCCAGGGCAAACCACCCTGGCAGATCCAGGCTCAGAATTTGTGCCTTCCAAACATCAGGCATTTGTTGTGACCACACCAAAGAGCTCAGCCTAGACAGCCCAGCCTGCTCCGGGTCCCCATGTGCCTCCTGCGAGGGAGGTCCCAGCTCAGCACGGGGACCATCAGCTCCTACAACTCCATCTCAGGGGGGCCCACTCACTTCCATGCACAGGAAGGAACCGCTTATGCCGCCTGCTATTCCGACGCTGCAGCTAATGTTTTCCGTGAGGGAATCCTTTATCACTTCTGACAAATTTGCATTTAACAACTTTATTCACTCATCTACCAACCGGCTTCTAATCTCTCTCCCTGCAGATTTACAGCCAAGCCACTTCTGACCTAATTCAAGTTCTCTGTCAAATCTACCAAGATTGATTGTTGAAAGACAAAAAGGTGTTTCTCGGGGTAGGGTTTTTCTTAAGATCCATGGCTCCACGAGCACAAACTGTACTTGCACACCTGCAGAGAACACCTATGGAAAGGGAGGGGTGTCTCTCTTGCAGCAGCCCATGCACAGCCGAAGCTGCACAGGGCAGAGAGTGCTGATCTGCCCCGCGGCGCTGAGATGCTTCCCTAAAGCTGGGTTTTCCTCTGCTTTCCTGCTCCAAACCTGCAATTCCAAACACGATTCAGCAGGACTAGAAGCCCCCCATACAAAGCGCCCAAAAGAAAGCATTTCAGGACCCTGTGAGATGGCAACAAATTCAAGGAATTTTTGTGATTTTTCATAAATCCTAGTTTTATGGTTGCATTAGGGTGAAAGGGGATTCACGCCATGCTTCCCACCCACGTACACAGCCTGTTATCCAGCAGCAGAAACACAGGGAGAAGGTTCCGAGGCTTGGATGCTTGCGGCTGCACGCACACCTGCACAGAGGCCCTTTCTGGAGCAGCCTGGCATGGGGAGCGGAGCCCCAGCGCCATTTACCCAATGCCAAGGCAGCCGTTCAGCCCGGCCAAACGCTGGAACATATTGTGCTTCTCTGCGCCGTGCCTGGCGATGCCAACCTGCCCCTTTCCAAAAACGCCTTTGCCCAAAAGCCTGCAAGAATGTCACTTATAAAGGACCCTTAGAGTGTAAGCGATCCTCAGTGTGTTACGTCCATGGTGCCCGTCTCCCCTCTCGCCTTTTAGGATAAGGTTAAAATTTCGACAGGAAAGCATAAAGACAGGGCTCCTAGTTTAGCAATGACGTCCCCGGCCCTTTATGGCATTAAAGTAATTATCACCAATACAAAAATGAAGAGAATTTACGGAGCCATTAGCCGCAGCCTTCTGTGCACCAGCAGCGTCAGGGAATTTACTAGTGAGAGCGAGGCGACGCGCCATCCCTCGCACACACCGATTGCTCCTTTGCCACCTGGAATTTAGCCAGGATCAACCATTCTAAAGGTAAGCTTCCCAATCCCACAGATCTTTACTCTAATTTGTGCCACTGTTAAGAAGCACCTAAGGCGCTCGCCACTGTATTTCACCTCTTTGTTCTATAATTAGGCAACAGAAAAGCAGGATGGAAAAAAATGTCAGCACGCGCAGCACAGCTGTAATTTCCTGCCCTAAGAAGAAAAGCAGAATGAGAAGTGTTTATACACACGCAAATAGATCTTGTCTGTGGAAAGCTCATAGGAGAAATTGCAGAGGCTCATTAAAAATAATGCGTGTCAAAAGCGCTGTCACTGGATTCTGGCCATCAGGTGGCCTCAAAATGCCTGTCACTTGCCCCCGCTCACAGCATGTGAGAGCCACCGAGCCCCGGGGCCGCTGCACCAACCTGCCACGAGAGACCGGGCTGTGCAGAACAAGCCCCGTGGTGCAACATCCAACACTTGATCCCTTCTGGACAGGACCAGCCCAGGCCTGCACGGAGCCCCAAAGCTCGCGGCTGCCACTGCGCATGGGCAGGACACAAGCCCTCATGGGGGTGGCCAGCCCCCAAACCGCTGCATTGAGACAAGCCCTGCACAAAGGGGTCTCAGAGCAAGAAAGAGCCCTCTAAGCCGAGCACAAGGCGGGCCCAAGAGCCGCTGAGTAGGAGCCAGCAAAGCACAGGAGCATCTCAGACGAGCCCCATGCGAGGGAGGGCTGGTGAGCGGGCCCAGGGGACAGCAGCGCACCTGGACGCCGCAGTAAGCGCTAGGTTTTACCGAGCTGCTCCAAGCACATCCTCCCGGCTGCAGATCTCCCATGGCGGGGACACTCGGCGGCACTTGGCAGAGAAACGTGCCTTAAAGCTGTAATGTCACTGGCCCTGCATCGTTTCCAGCTCGGGAGCTGCACAGGCTGCCGTGGGGCAGGGCTGCGGGATGTCACCATGTTGGCATGACACGAGGGTTCGCCAACCTTCCTCCCAAGACACGCACGTAGCAATTAAGCTAAGTAGTGTCACAGCAGACCTGTAATTTGTAGTTTGAGGTTGCGTTCAGAGGAAAGCAGGAGAGGTCGATGCGCAATGGAAGGTCGGTGGCTGGGTCCATCCGTCAGCTCCGTAACGAGCCGCACGGAGGAGGCCATGGGGAAGGAGGGAAGCTGCTCAGGAAGTCACCTCTTCTTGGATGGCAATGGAGGAGGGAGCGGTGCAGCCCCAAAATCCTGCGGTCAGGATTGTGCCAGGATGTGCCAGGAGGCCCCAGGACGTGCTGGGATGCACCAGGATGCACCAGTTTGCCAGGGAGGAGCTTGGAGGGACACAGCTGGCAGCAAGGGACCGCACAGGACGTGCTACCAGGGAAGGCAGGCAGCAGGTCCCCTCTGGCTCCCTCTTTCTGCCCCCTTTTTGCCAGGTACCTCTCACCCAGCACTGCCCTTCCGCAGCTGCTGCCTCTCGCAGCCCGCGGGAACAGGGGCCAGCTCTGTGCGTCCCACGCCCCCAAACCTGGGCGCTTTCAGCCCACAGCCCCAAAAATGAGCCCATTCAGGAGCCCTCTGGACATCGGTGCCCACAGCACATGTGGAGCACCGCAGGCCACGGCACCGGGCAGGGCTCCCGAGCACGGGGACACTTCCATCAGTCTAAACATGTGGTGGGGGAGCTGGGGATGCGATTCCAAATGCTCCAAGTTTGCCAAGGTCCCCAAGAGGGATCTGCTCGCGCTGGCCCCGCTGCACAGGCTGTTGGCAGCCGCAGGTATTTTCTGTTTGCAAGGAGGCTCAGGCGAGGCCACCGCAGGTTGTCCCACCGCTCATCACAAACAGGTGTTCTCTCTTCCAGGGATTCCAGCTCCCATAGTAATCCTGCTAATCCACAGAGAAATTACATGCTGGAACTTGGCAAAGAAATCGAGGGGAGCAGGTAAAACGCAGCTGCTTGTTCGGCCAGGTGCTCTGCTGGATGAACATCAACACAAGGTGCAACGCGGGCAGCAGAGCCTGTGTCACCACGGCTGCTAGGGGGGCCCAGGATGCAGCCAAGGGAGTGACAACGGCGCCCGCTCCGTGGGACAACCGCTCACATCTGCCCCCGTTTGTAAAATTCCTCCTGTGTCCAAGAGAATGGGTTCCTTCAGCTGTAAATCCATGGGTGGGCAGAGGGTCTTTGCACCGTCCGTCCCCAAAGGGGCGAAGCGACACCTAATGAGCTGACCTGCCACCTCCTGTGCCCGCCGTGCCCCTGTCACATGCACAGCAGCCAAGTGCCCGTAAAAATAACTTATGCTGCCATTGAAACAGCCCCGGGACAGCGCCAGCCGCAGCCAAAATGTTTATTCATGGACCCTGCCTTTGCAAACGTGTCAGACACGTCAACCCGCACGTTCGCACGGGCAGGGAGGCTGCCCTGCTTAGCGAAACTGCGCGAGGAAACGCAGCCGTGGGCAAAGCAGCGAGCCCGAGCGGGCACCGCAGCAACACTGGGCCCGGCACGCATCCTTTAAAATACTGCAGTACTAACAGCCTGGATTGTGGCTAAAACCTCTAGCAAAAGGCAGCAAAGGGACACTATCCACTATTCAATGATATTTTTGTCCTCTTTCGATGAGAGCGGACGCTCCCTAACCAGGTGCAGCCAGACAGTGCTGAGGCTGCGCATCGGCAGCAGGCAACGGACCATCGAGAAGTTCGGAACTTCAGACAGACAAACTGGGAACACGTGATTGACAAATATAAAAACTGTTCTTAAGGGTGCGCGGTATCTGCTGAGGCCCAGCTGCATGGCCAGGGGCAGAGAATTAGCTCCTGAAGTGCTGACCTAAATAGATCATTTAAGTTTAAAATACAAGACTTGGCTCAAACGCAGCTGATCTGACGCCTCCTGACAACGCGGACAGCCGCATGTCTCATTCAAACTGACTGACAGGCACCTCGTTCTCCTGAGGGAAATCCAGGGCCTGGAGAACCTCCTCCCTCTGCTGCAGCAGACGCTCGTCCTACAGGGCAGTGACCACCGCACTGGACGTCCCCGTTTCCGAACATCTTCACTGGGGAACAACGGAACCCACCACGCAGGATGGGCCTCGCAGAGCCTTCAGCATCCACCACGCGCTGTGTCCCGATGGCAGCAACCGGCTTTTACATCATGACAGGGTGAAGAAACACCCTAGGGCAGATCATATCACAGCTGCCCCCAGGACAGACCACAAGTCACAGAATCCTTGGGTTGGGAGGCACCTTCAGAGATCGCCCAGTCCAACCCACTGCTCAAGCAGGGCCACCTACAGCAGGTTGCCCAGGATCGTGTCCAGCTGGGTCTTGAGTATCTCCAAGGATGGAGACCCACCACCTCTCTGGGCAACCTGCTCCGGGGCTCAGCCATCCTCACAGGCAAGACATATTTTCTTATGTTTAAACACAATTTCTGCTCCCTGTTCTGTCACTGGCACCACTGAGCAGAGCCTATCTCCTTCACTTCCCGCTTTGCTAACAATATTGGAGCACCAGCACATGAAGTTTTCTTGGGGTGCCCCCAGATCCTCCAGCAGTGCTGAATATGGGAAGGCAAAGCCCACTGGGACCTCTTGCTCATAGTCTTTCTTCCCATGAAGGAGCCACCAACCAAAGTAGCTGAAGTCCCACTTTCCTTTCCTATGACCTACAATCACACCAAACAAATCCCAATGGTCAGCAGAAATCTCACTCGAATAGTCAACACAGAATCACAGAAGCACAGAATTGTTGTGGTTGGCAAAGACCTTCAAAATGATCGCAGGACAACAGGCAATGGGTCCAAGTTGCAGCCCAGGCAGCTCCATGTGCCCGTGAGGAAGAACTTGTTTGGTGGGAGGGTGCCCGAGCCCTGGCCCAGGCTGCCCAGGGAGGCTGCGGAGGCTCCTGCTCTGCAGATCTCCCAACCCGCCGGGATGTGACCGGGTGTCCCGAGCTCTGGGTGTCCCTGCTGGAGCAGGGGCTGCACTGGGGGATCCCTAGGGGTCCCTTCCAACCTCAACCATCCTGGGATTCTGGGACACTTGTTACCAATAAAGGCAGTTTTCAGGAAAACCTGAATGTTTCTCTTCCAGCAAGGAATAGTTTATCCCATTTCATGACTTGGTAACTCGGATCTATCTATTCTTCCAATTAAAACTGTCCATTTTAGCAGTATGCATTATATGTTTGTAGTGCAGGGGAAGACTTACTCTACCTTGGAAAAAACTAGGAGTTTGAAACCATCTACATATACTGTATATATGTACCATCTATATACCATATATATACTATATACTGTATATATGTATATATATGCATGTATGCATTTGTGGAAGGCACCAAGGACAAAGAATTACTACACAATATATCACAATTCAAGTGTTCCATCAAAAATTTAACTCTGAGCTGCAGAGCAGCATCTAGACAACTGCTCAAGTTGTGATTTAAAGGCTTTGAGTGACAGAGAATCCTTCATATCCCGGGGTAAATTATCCCAACAGTTAATTACACTCCTCGTTAAAAATGTGCATATTATTTCCTTGCTGCGCATCTCGCTTGTGCTTCCGATCTGTGACTCTTGACCCTTTAACCCTAGGAAGGTGGCTGGGATGCGAGAGCGAGCTCTGCCTCGCAGCAGAGACGAGCACCATGCTCAAACAAAAAGACAAAACTGCCAGCTTACAACAAGGCTTCTTCTCGCCAAAATCATCTTCAATGGGTTTTGTAAAATGTGTGAATAAATAGCAGCATTTGGCTTCTTCTTTTTCTTTTTATATGGTATTTAAGAATTTTCTGCATGATTAATGTCATTTCTTTATTTGAACAGGAATCTCCTCCAGTTTCTCACTAACAAAGCCTCTCTAAAACCCCACCGCCAAACTGGAAAGAAGATTGGGTTGATCTCCCTGCCGCTGATAATGCTAATCCCTGTCTGGATATATTGCTAATTCATCAGTGCCAGCCAAGACTTAGCCCTGAGGGTCACAGATCTGCCTCAGCCGAGTGTGTTCCTGGTTTTGCCTTTGGTGCAGAGCAGCCTGTGCCAAGCAGCATTTCCCCAGCATCTCTCAGGACGGGAATTTAGCGGCTCCCTTCAAGCCACGTTCAACTCCATCTCCTATCCCCAATGTACAGTATTTTTCAGGAACAAAGTGGGAATGTGTCCAGCAAGTCTGTAAAACATATGCTTGTTTGCCCAGTTGTATTACCCTGCCCACTTGGATCCTGGTTACGAGAAGGAGCTTTTGTCTAAAACAGGAAAAGAAACAAATTCCCTTCTGTCAGCGCGAGGCGGCTTGTCGTGGGTGGGTGGTTAACAGCTCTCTTCGATGCTCCTCGTTAAAAACATTGCCAACGCCACCTTTGGGCTGTTATCTGCTTTGTCTCCTGGTAGGGAGATATTTTAGAAATAAAGAGAAAGGACGGATTTGTTTTGGAAAAACTTATGTACCGCAAGTGCAAGGATTTTTCTCAACTGCCTTAGAGAAAACAAGTGTGGGTTTCGTTTTGGAGCACTTCCACATCCACTGCTTGGCCCTTTAAGCTTTCTGCCTCTTTTTAGGAGACTCTACTGCACTGGATTTAAGGCAAATACGAAGAATCATGTGCTAGTCCATGGGGTGTGAGAGAGAATGAATGTCTGCGCTGTGTTTCTGACAAGGTTTCTGTACTCATCATCACGACTCCTTTTCCTTTCTTTCTTTTCCAACAATTTTGTCCCAGGATAAGAAAACTGACTTTTGCTAATGTTTCCACAACAGTTCCTTTCGAAACAATGCAGGAAAATGTGTATTTTTGAGCTACAATTACCCAGTTCTGAAGGAAGTAGGATGTTCGCTGGCGCTTCTGTGCTGTTCATTCATCTTCCATTCGTCCTCCTGGGAAGCACCTTCCTCTTCAAAGCCTTCCTTTCCAAAGCCTTCCTTTCCAAATGAACAGGAGGTGAAGGAGAATCCCCAGAACAGCGCTGCCTTCACCAATTCCAGCCAAAAGCCCACCGATGACGGCACTGAGACATTGCTACAATGGGCAGTGAATCATTTGGGGATTGCTCTTGGATATCAGGAGAGCATCGGGAAAGCAGGCAAGAAGGGTTTGGTCAAGGCTGCTGCTATCGTTTCAATGACACTTGGAGAAAATTCTTGACATAATTGTATGCTCTCAGCCAGTTGCTCATTTTCCCTTGATCTAGTGACAGTAGATAGGACTTTCTTCATATATCTAAGAAAGTCATTTTAAACCAGTGAAATCTGATCGATATTTTGTTACCTCTGGATTAATGCGGCTCCAAATCGCAGCCACTTTGCAGCAGTGCCTTTTTGGCATGTCACACTCCCAGTGACAGTGGGAACTCCACGTGCCTGTGGCCTTTATACTGCAGCACATTTTTCCTTTAATTCCGTGTATGTTAAATCATGCTTCAGTTCCCTGAGAATAATGAAGGATTCCAAGGCGAATGCAACATAAATACAAAGGCAAGAGGTGAAATTCCAGCACTGGAGTGACAGGGATGCCCTGGCACTTACGAGCTAACTCCATCCCTCAAAGTTGCTTCCAAGGCATTTGGAAATAGATTGATATTCTCAGCAAACACCACGTAATTTCAGACAGATCCTTATTTGCTGGCTGTTCCGTTCTTCCAAGACACGCTGCAGAAGGAAAGGTTAATACCAGAGGTTACTGCAAACTAAATAGAAAATGGATTGAGTAACAATTTAATATATTGAATCCAATAGTAGGCAGCACAATAACTTGAAGGCATTAACCACTCGTGGGATTGCATCCTCCAACACCCGCTGGATCAGGATTTCTCCGGGCTGCAGCTTTACTCCTGATGCCACAGAGCAGGCAGCCGCTGTCCTTGCACTCGCAGACACGGTCCTGCTCTATTTGTCCCACCTATGTTGCCAAAGCAGGGAAGAGCTAGGCACAGGCGAGCTGTATTTATGTTAAGAAGGCTGCGGACTAGCCAGGCTGCCGCAGCACTGCGGCCACGCAAGCCAGTGCAAACGACGAGCTGCCCACTCGCTGCTCCCCGGCCCACGTCCTGCAGGCTGCAGGTCGCGTGGGCACCAAGCAAAGGAGAGGAGAGCTGCGTGTTGATCACCACACCGAACTGAACAGGCTGCTGATCAGAGGCATCATAACACCTCATAAAGGTGGTGATGACCTTCCCCCTCCTTTTCCAGCCTCATAAACACGTTCATTTTTATCAGGTTGCAGGAAGGGCTCAAGGAGCACAGAGCAAACATGATCAAAATCCCAATACATTGGCAGGAAAGCTGCAACAAGCAGTGCCGAACCTGCTCCGTTCGACCTCTACACCTGCCGCTCAGCAGTGGGGAACAAAGATGGATCTTTTTTCCTCAGGATTTCAGCGTAAGCCACTGTTAATTTGTGGCTTCTTCTAATAGGGAACCAGGCTTGGTGCCCTGGCAAATGAGCACATTAGAGCTTGGTATCTCCCGTGTGTTGCTGTCGCCAAGTCATCATCATCCATAAACAGCAACTTGGCTAATGTATTTGCAGGGAGAAACCACCATATTCTTTGGCAAAGTAGATTTTATTTGGAGTTTCTGCTCTACCTCCCATTCCGATCACCAGCTGAATTAATCACTGATCTCCCTGTCCTCAGGATCTGCAAGGCCAATGGGGCCGAGGATTAAATCCCGCACAAGCAGTAGGGAACACATTTTTTCCCTTCCACCCTGGGCTATTTCTCCAGCATAAAACAAGCAGCATCTTTTCTGCAAAAGCATATTCCTAATGGCCAAAAAGAAAATTCCCTCCCCCAAAGCAAAGACCAGTGCTTAATCCATTGCTTACAGCTGTAGTGCTCCCTCCTTGCCTGAATTCCTGTCACTAAAGGACTCTGGGGGCTGCTGGCCCCTCTCCGAGGATCTATCATGGCCTCCTTTCCCCGTTCCTTTGGTCGGGGCAGCCCCTGGACCTCTCCTCCTGAGCTTGCCCTCCTAATTCCCTCACAGCCCTGTAACTCTGCCTTTACAGCCACAGATACGGCAAATATCCTTCTCTAGACCCCCTGCCCGGCCCTGGACACGCTATTCCCAACAAGGTTTTATGATGGCTTTGTAGAACGATTCTCTCTCTCGATTTCAACTAATCCCCTTGCTTATTCACCAGAAGACCTGATTAGCCTGCCCTGCATCTGCCACCCGCTCGGATCTTTACCTTCTAATTACCGCCCCCTTCTATCCCAAGTCTCCCTTCTCGGGTGCTCTCCACACATCTGCTCTTCCAAGCGAGTCCGCCCCTCGCTCCGGCGGCCTCCCCTCACCTGCATGCACCACGTTTCCCAGGCCCCGTCCCGGATCCCAGAGCCTTTTCAAACTCTGAGCACCTGGGCAGCGAAGAAAGGCCCGTGGAACGGGCGCACACGAGGGCGGCGCTGCCCGCCCGCGAGGCCGCTTGGCGCCCGCCCGCACCCTCTCACCCACCCGGCCCCGCGCGCTCCCCAGCTCACGCACGGCCACCCAAAGGACAACGCTCCCAGCTAGCCACTTACCCACCATCTTAGCGGGATTTACTCTGTTAACGTGCTTCCCTTCCCTCTCAAATTGCCTCCCCAGGGGTCAGAGGCCCCATCTGTCTCTCACCCTGCCAAGCCCGCAGCTGTGATTTCAGTGATAAACTGTCAATACAAACATTGCTGGCATATTGAGGAAGTTGAAGCGTTGGCTACGGTAAAATGAGGATGACTGAAGGGTCTACAGCACCCACGAGGTTACCCCCTTTGTCTGCTTAGTTTATTTAAAAACACCGTGTTTGTGCCTGACCACAGCACCCTCGGTGCCACCGCCGGCGCTGGGAGGCTGCGGAATTTCGGTCACGCTGGCGCCGAAGCCGACGGTGCTGGGGTTTAACCGGCCCCGGCCTGCAGGGACCAGCGCTGTCACCGGCACGGCACAAGGGGCCAGCCCGAGAGCTGCTCCCTGAATTACAGGCCACGTTTTAAAAGAAGCATCTGATGCTCAAGTCCCAACTTGGAGACGCAGCCGCGGGCAAGTTGTTCTGATGCTCAATTGCCCTGACAGCTAGAAGTGTCTGCCTTGTTTCCAGTTGCAATCTCTGTGAAAATTTTGCTATTCTTAATAATGTTTTTCACACTTCCCTTCTTCCTCACTAGCTTCCTCTCGGCCAGGACCTCCCTCCTGCACTGCCTCTCATCTTTATCCGCAGCCGACTGCTCCCGCTCTCCATCTGCACTCACGCACAGGCCACCTTTCTACCCCCTGTACGACACAGAAGCCTTTTTCATCAAAGACTTTGATTAAATACACACATACAAACACACAGGGGCAGGGACAGCCAGTAACTTGAAGAAGACGCCAAGACTGGTCCCAAACCAGAATGGAGATTCACAATGCAAGTGAGGCTGGCCAGTCTCGGGCCCTGGAAATTGCCCTTTTTCATGGAAAACCGTCACTGCCTCCAGGAGTGACCACGTGGACCCATCAACAAGCGTCCCCAGGGGAAGGGCAGGCAATGGGAACAAGAGGAGAGAGCAGCACAAGTGGTGTCCCTGTCACAGGCGACACACAGAGCTCATCTCTCATCAGGGCGCCCAGGACCAGCCTGGATCCCGGGAAGCTCTTGGCGGCTCAACAAAACATCTGGAGCTCAATTAGACAACTCCGAGAAGAGCTGCAATATTACAGTGTGTCACAATGAGGATTAAGGGGTAAATGAGGATAACTACAGAGGGCTCAAAGCTAATAGAGGACTTCTCACATTTGCGAGCGATAAGTTGTGACAAGAACAGCAGCTGGAAGTTTCAGCCACAAAAAGAAATGCAGCCTAAAAGACAGTTGCGGTTCTTCAGAGTGACAGTGGCCCGGGCTAGCCAGCATGGCCATGCGTGCTCTAGTGACAACATCTATTGTGGCCGCATGGGCAGGGCTTTTTGAAGGTCTTCCTTGGCTCCAGTGTATCTGTGGGACGAGAAGCGAAAATGCTGCATGCCCAGAGACAGAGCAGCAGCTGCAGGGACCCGCTGGGAGCTCCCGCCAGGACCCTCCACCCACAGGCTCGTGCCCGGGCTCCGATGCACACAGGACTCGGAAAGCAAGTCTGCAGGGGCTGCTTGTGCTCACAGAAGTACCTTCCATTCCCATTTCACATTTTAGGGCTTTTTTCTTTTTTTTGCCTTGAGAAACGAGGAAACATTCTGCAGGTTTGATGCAGTTCTGCTAACGCGGCACCAGTGACATGCTGCACCCCAACACCAGTCCCTTGCAGAGGCCAAGGGACGTTGGCCCTTGCCTGAGCCACTGCTAGAGAGACAGCAGCACATGAGGCTGCATGGAAAAAGCGCTTGATTCATAGGGAAAACTCTTCAGGGAAAACACATCGGCGTGCAGTTTCATCTCCCTCGCTCCTTGTTTCCTGTGGATACATCATATCAGTGCATCATCTTTCCCCATTAAGAAGCAGGCTGCCACCCTGAATTGATTCTGCTGGAGGATTTATGCCTTTAATTTCAATACAAGTAGAATAAATGCCTCTGAAGAAACTGTTTGACCCTGGAAGGACACGCTGCTGCAGTAAGCGATAGGAGACGGCTGCTCCCGTGCAGGTCCCTGCGCGGGGCAGATGTCCCCCCTTCGCCCCGTGCCCACGGGAGCCAGCAGTTCTGCTTTCTTTTCAGGCGGAAGAAAAGGGGATTTGTCCCCAAAAAGAAGTTTAAGGGTCAGAAGCGACGTCGGATTCGGTTTTCCAGAGGGCAAGTTGTTTGGGAAGCAGGCTGCCTGCTTCGCAGCTCCGCAACGCGGCCTCGGGCTGCTCGTGCTTTGTGGTGTGAGGGGCTTTGCCCCATCCCGTCTCCAAGCCCTCTCCCTGCTCGGACACAAGGGCAGGCACCGAACACCCTCGTCTCCAGGTCTGTGGTGCCGGACACCCTGGTGCCGCAGGCAGCTCTGGGCTGCGAGCAGTGTCTGCTGCAGGGCTGACACGCGGCCAGTTCCCTCTGCAGCAGGACAGATGAGAAGAGCAGGAGGCCACAGGAAGCTTGAGGGGACCCCCGGGCCTGCAGTGCCAGCCAGCACCCAGCCCTGCCGAAGGAAGGCAGCCCTGCTGCGCCGAGCAGGGCGCCCGCGGCCCGGCGCCCTCCCGGGGCGCTGCTCAGGGCCGGCTGCGGCGCGTGCCGCGCACCGGAGCGCCCCACAAGAGCCCGGGACGCCGCACACACTCTCCAAGGACGCTGCTGCGTCTGGGCCAGGGCCCCTCGGCTCCCTTCCCACCCACCTTCTCGCTGCCCCATGCAGCTCTTTTCTTTCTAGACGATTGCTGCCGCTGATTTCGCGGGCAGAGGCTGGGGCGCGGGCTCTGGGGAACCTCGGCGTCCCACGTTCCTGCTCCATACACGGCCCCGGCGGCAGCCTTGCCGAGGGCCCCGCCACTCCTGCAGGCTCCCGCGCTCCCTTCCCAGCCGCAGGAGAAGCAAAGCACGTGCCCAGGCATCCCAAACCATTGCTCCTCCAGGATGGTGCCACATCCTGCTTCAGCATCGCCAGAGCATCCCCCAGCTGCATCCCTCACCCCACACCATCCTGCCCCATGGAGAGGGGCTCAGGCCCCTGGTTGCCCAAACTCTTCCCAGCCTTCCACAAAATGTTCTTTTTCTCTCTGTTCGTCTACAGCACAGACTGTTTGGGTTAGTCTTCAAGAGGGTGGCTTGCTAAGCTGTGGCTTCAGCTCCCGTGGTATCCGTCTCTAGGCATATTTGTCCGTAAGGGAGAACAAACATGACAGTGACTTGAGGTAAAAATAGAGTTAAATATCACAACAGGAGAGGGAAGAAATAAATCCCATAATATCAGGTTAGCTTTAGTGGACTGTTTTATTTATATTCTGCAACGATCACTTACACTGAACCGGAAATTCAGCTGCTGGTGAAAGATTGAGAGATTGCGGCATTCCAGCAACAGGGTGTGATTTAAGGAGGAATTTTATTTCTCCTAAGGAAACCGAGTATTCTTCACTGTTTTCATTCTTTTCCACCGAGGTAAATCACTTGATTTATTTCCTGCATTCTTAATACACATCTGCTTGGCTTCTTCAGATGACAGCACTCTGAGAATTTAGGGTTTCTGTGTGTTACACACTGAAGAGATGAGCAAAGAGATGAGGAGAGACAAGCAGAGAGTTATCTGGGAAGGAGGAGTTTCTGCTTTTGGCAAGCAGGACCCAGAGCAGAATCAGTGAGGAGTTACAGTCCCCATTAGGCTTCCCTGGACTCAAGCTTGACCAGGACACGTCTGTTTCTCTAAGAACTGAAGCAACCTGCAAGCTGGTCAGATGTATGGATTGAAGCTGCAGCCCTCAAGGATGGTTTTGACCATGAGACCATTTCCAAGACTTGTTCTTTATGGGGCTGGTGGAAAGCTGCTCTGGCCATACTGTGCTATCAAGATCCTCTTCACACAAAGGGAATTTTCACAAACTATTTAAACACGTTTTTGGCTGCTCTGCGCTGTCAGCAGGACTTGTGGAAAGAGCCTGGCGTGAAGAAGCAGCTGCTGAAGCTCTTACAGAAGGTTAACTACTCAGAAGTTTGTTCCGACCGCGCTCCTCCCAGGAATCTTGCTCGAGGACAAGAGCACGGGTTCGCTCTTGCTTGCACGGGGGTCCTGCGCCCCTACCCCGCTGCTGGGACCAGCCCCAACCTGCCTTGAGCGACATGGGGCCCGTGGGATGTACGTCAACCTCCCGGGAGAGACCTGCTGGCATCTCCTCTCAGGCTTCCTTCAGAGAGCAGGATCCGCCTCCCGTCTGCGCCGTGCTCCTTGCTGAGTCGGGATACGTGTACCTGGCACTGCGTCTTCCCGCCAGCTTGGAGACCAGCCACCACGGCACGGGCCTCTTTTCCCAGCTGGGCAGAGGAACAAGCTGCAGACCCAGCACAGCTAAGAAGGAGCTACGGAGCTGGCAAAGGATTGGGCCACCTAGGAGGGCTGAAAGGAGAGGCAAAGACGGTGGCGCCGCAGGAACACGAGCTGATGAGAGCGGGCAGACATGGAGCGAGAACAGCGCAGGGCACCACAGAATCACTGCGATCATTGAGCCCAACACCTTCAGGGACTTATCAAACTCAAGCAGGAACTGTAGCCCGGACCCCAGGCTGTCCCAGGAGGTGCTCAGCCACCTCCATTCTGCTTCGCTCTTCCACTTTTATTCGCAAGATATCCCTGCAGCTGGAACATACCGATGCAGAGGGCCACAGATCGCCCGCAAGGCACCTGGGCTGGCGCTCAGGCCAGTGGAGGCGGGAGGCCTGCAGAGTATCCTCCCTGCACTGCAAACAGCAGCCCCTGCCTAGGGCAGGGTTTGCTTTCCAAAGAGAGGCAGCACGTGGGCTCTCCACATAGACCACAGCTGCTTCAGAGAGATCCCATGCTCACAGGTGACACCTTCTCCCTGCAGGCACTGCCCGAGGAAAGAGAACCAGGAGCCTCCATGCTTTCCAGCACAAACAGGACAACGAGCAGCCCCGCAGAGCCTGCACCCAGCACAAGCAGCACTCAAGCAAACGTCACCCTTGCTGCAATGCACTGGGGCACATTCCCATTTTAATCCAATGCCAAAGATGCAGGTGACATTCAAGGCTCTAGAGCAAGTGAGCAGCCCAAGTGGAGATCTGAGATGCAGCTGCCTGCTCTCATCTCTGCAGTGGAGCCCTGGCAGGAGCTGGGAGGGGGCAGAGATGGAAAAGCAGGGACAAAACCCTTATTAAGCACAAGTGTCAATATTACTTGGAAGAGTTGTTGTGTGAGAAACATTCCCCACTGGGGAAGGAGCGTCACCAGCAATACGGACAAACCAGTGTTTAGCTGGAAGGTTTCTGTGTTTCTAAGGAAATGCTTGCGTGAAAAAGATTGCTTTGTTTCTCTCCTGACGTCGTGACGAGATCCCACCTCTTGTACCAGCCTTACCCTGCTCAGGCCTTCAGACCACCATCTGCAACAGCGTCACAGCGGTGCTACAGCGGTGAGGAGCAGGTGCTGCCCAGAGGCCTCAGCTCACCATATCATGGCCTAGGCTTTATTAGTTCCTCTGTTTGCATCACTTACAACAGCAATGTGCAATAAATTTCTATGTGAAACATGTTAGATTTTATTAATAGGCCACTTTCAGTTCAATACACCTTGCGTTCATCTTCTGTCTCAATTTTCCCTTGGACATCCTGCCATTGCTCCTAGAGAGGAGGCAGATCCTGATAATATTCAGCTCTTCATACCTGCACATACACAGTCCCATTTGAACAACTG
>VZSG01000286.1:879158-949385 GCA_013398315.1 Nothoprocta pentlandii
CTGCTCCAAGGGAGGAGAAGAAACCCCATCCCACAGACAAGATCTGAGAACACCCCTGCCTGCGGGATGATGCTGCAAGCTGAAGCACAGGGCTCATCACATCTCTCAGCATTCACGTTAATGGCAAAATCTGGACTATTTAGCAAGGGGAAAGGGTTTGTTCAGAAGCCAGCAAGAGATAAGCTGCCACCACTTCTATTAGAGGGATATGTAGTCACATTAGTTGGATCAGAGGACTTGCCATAATAATCCGTTGCCTATCTGCATCCAATATTGTCAGATCATGGATTCTTTGCAAATAGAAGCAAATCCCCCGAAGTTTGCCAAAATCATGGCACAGAGTGCCCCTAAGGGAGAGCGTCTGCATCTCTGAGTCTGGCAATGAGGCTTAAGCCTCCAAGCATAGGAATCGAATCTCGCAGATTTGATCCCCCTTAAGCTGCCAATAGTATTCATGTGAAAACCTCCTGTCTCCGTGCGGCCTGTTTCCAACCCCGGCGCTGTTTGTTACTCAGTCTCTTTAAAGAGGTGCTGAGGGCAGAACCTCCTGGACGCCCCGATGGGCCACAGCAGGACCAGGGACTCCCTCGGCCCGATGCTCCTGCTGCCCATGCAGCGCCTGGATGGGGCAGCTCTGTGCGCCGCTGCCGGCCGAGTTACACCAGCCCTGAATTAGCAGCACTGATCTCAGATGCTACCGTGACCCTAGGGAGCATCCGAGCAGGGCAGCGGGGACCCCGCGCGCTTCCCGGATAATGCAGCCACTATCCTCCAAAATCAAAGTCACCGGCTTGTCTCTCTTTCTGCCTTCTTATACAGGGCACAGATAATACCATCAAAGCCTAAAATACTGTCTAAAGTATTGCTCTGGGGCTAGCTCATAAGCAACGCGTTACAATAGCAAATGAAATATGTGGATAAATATAAAAAAAAAAAGCACATTTCCAGAAAATCAAGACCATGGGAATGAAAAGAACACCTACCCTCAGCAGAGGGGAGCTCCAATGACAGCTAAAGGACAGCAGGAGCTTCAAGTATCAGGAATGACATTTAGGAGGCATTTTACTGCTCTTCTAACTTCTCATCAGTGTCAGCAGAGCATTTGCCTCCCCAAAGACGGTGGCGAGACGGCAGGAGAAGGGCTGCGGAGGGGCGAGAGCCGCGCAGATGGAGATGCTACCCCGGGGAGCGACTGCTACTCGTGGCTCCCCGTGCTGCGGCCCGGCAAGGAAGCCACGGCCGACCGAGTGACCTCCGCAGGGGACACGAGGCCTCAGAAAGCTCCAACGAGCCTCCGCAAACACACGGGCAGCAAAAACACAAAAACAGACCCTCCTCTTCACCAGCCTAGCCCTTTTTTTGTTTGTTTTTTCTTTTTTTTTTTGGTAACTTTTTCACGCCAGGTGCAACCTCTTGCTTTATTCCCTCTGCAGCACACTAAAGATTTGACTTTCTTTGGAGATTGCCTATCTTTTCCACATAAACATTAATAAAACAGCTGCCTTGTGGTATTATTCTGCCTTAATCAGTGTTGGGTCTCAAGAGCTCAGACTACACCTTAATTGCACTGGAAGAAACTTTCCATTTAGCAGCTTACAGCCCCATTTTGGGAGGGCACTTCTACCTATTTCTTGCATTTTCTCCACTCTTTCCCTCTCCACGACTAAGAACCTCGCATTCTTGTTTGTGCCAAGTCCATCTGCTCCGTACCTGAAAGCACCATAATCCTCTTTCGGTGACATCACTGTAATTTCTTCCCTGCTATCGTCATATCAAAAGCAGGATTATGACTTCAGGTGGAGGAAAATAAGCAGCAAGAACAGATGGGCCCTTAAGGAACAAAGATCACAAAGATCCTCTTCTCATGCAAATGCACCAGAAGACTAAAGCACAACTGGGGAGAAATGAAGAGAACTATATGATTCCAGCCGAGCATAATCTGGATGACAGCATAGCATTTCTGAGTCCATCTGTAGGAGTGAAACAGAATCGAATGGGAGCAAAATCAAGCAAAGCAAGCAAAAAATCTGCATCAGGATAAGAAAACGGAGAGGAGGCAATGGCCAAATGTAGTGCTACATTGAAAAAGTATGGCAGAGCTAACGCTGGCAACCACAGTGCACAGTGGCAACCGCCTTGCTCCACATCCTCAGTCACTAAACTGCAGCTTGTCACCGTTACAAGCTGGGGTGTCTGCCTCCCAGATCTTTCCAACTAATCCAATTCCACGTCCATGTCTTCTCCGTAGCCTTGAGAACAGTTATGTCTTCATTCACCAATACTCTCCTTTGGAGAGAAAAATAACTGTTTCCCTCAGTTTTACTCACACCAATGACTCCTCCAAGCTTACCCAGGTTTCAGCTTCCTCCTGGTTTGTGCTGCTCCTGCTCCAGGAGCAGCTCTTTTCTAGATTCCTGCCACTTAATTTTGAGGCCGTTTTGGGCTTCAGCAAATCTCTAAGCGGAGGTGAAGGAGCAGCCAGGCACCATCAGGCAGGCTCTTGTTTGGAAACTAATGGGAAAGCAAGAGCCTCCTGAAGCCCTTGGAAAGCAGCTTTTCCCTTCTCCAATGACCTGCACAGCACGTTTCTCTTAAGGGAAGTCAGCCCTCACCAAAGCCTCTTCCTGCAGAAGGGAGAAGATCCAGGGTGCAGCACCCGTCGCTATCGAGGTCGTCTTTCCGCTTCCAGCACGTGACGGTTTGGGATGCTTGAAACTCGTTGGCTCCTCTCCGCTGAACTGTCATGTATTTTCAGTATTCTGATCTGTCGCAGTACTGACAAGGTGTTCACATTGCTTTTTATACACAAATAAATGTGTGCTCGTTTATTTTTCCGTCTGTGAAGAATTGCGGCCCATGTGCTGTCAATCTAAATTAGATCAGTTAAGAACATTTTGTCATGTAAAATAAAGCGATGGAGCGGAGCTGCGCGGGGAGATGGTAATTGCAGATTCTGTGCAGCAACTGCTTTGTATCAGTGGGTGACTTTTACCGTAATCCTTTAACGCCTGCACGGGCTGCACTTGCAACGAGGGCTGAAGGAGGAGGGCTATCTTTGGAGGAAGGCCCCTAGGGCGGGGGCAACCTGCAAGGGCCCCCACTGCTGCTGCTGACATTCCTGGAGAGCTCCAGAAGGAGAGAAGAACTTGGAGGTGTCACCTACAGGTGCAGCACTCGGGGGCATCTCTGTATCCGGTTCCTCTTTGCTTTGCACCATGCTGCTGCCTCCCGTCGGTTGTGAGGCTTTGAGAGCAACTTCTTATAGTTCATGCACCACTAACGAAGCTGGAAGGAGAAATTCCAGGATTGGAGGGTCCCTCTAGGTAGTTCCCAAAGCCAGGACTGAAGTCTGCCACAGGCTTTGGTGTAACCAAAGACCAGGTGACCAGGGAAAGTGAACAGAAGGGGAGAAAAAAATTACATATTCTGCAAAAACTTCTAGAGGTTTCCTCAAAACAGAAGACTAAATTTGAAGGATTCTCCGCCCTCCTAATGCTCACCAAAAATACCACTGTCAAGAGTGAGATTTCAACATGCCAATGCAAACTGATGTCAGCAAACTTTCAGGAAGGTGGAACAAAAACAAATTAGATTTTTATGAAAGCAAAACCATTCACTTAGTAATTCTCTTTCCTGACCAAACTATATACCAGTTCCTGACAATATATTTTGTCCTAGAGTGGACAGGTGTATAAAGCTCTTTATGAAGCTGTTTCTCTGCACATCCTTTGCTATACTGCAGATTCCATATACAAAAATCACAGTGACCCTTCCTGCCTGCCTTCCATCCATCAGAAAAGGGATTAGTGCTTTCCCAAGCAGTCTCCACAGCGAATCTATACACTCATGTTCACCTCGCAGGTTTTCCCGAGTAGGGAGGACTGTTACATCTCTAGCATGACCTCTGTATAACACACGCCGCAGGATTTCAGGCTGCCTCTGTAATAAACCCTGTAATTCCTCATTCTTCTCCGAAGCGCCTGCTCCAAGAAGGCACTGTGACCAAAGCAGCAGAGCCCAAGTGAATCAGGGTCGTTATGAAGCTTTTGCCATTTTCCTCCTTGATCAGTACTGTAAGATAAAAGAGTTTCCAATAACGCTTTTTGTACAATCTGAGAATTTGTGTGCAAGACACTTTCGTATTATGAGCTCTTCAATATTTATGAGACGAAATCCATAAACATGCTTAACCAAGAACAGGGACAAAAAACAAATGATGCCAAGGTTTTGTTTAATACAAAGCCTTGCTTTTTGATGGTGAAAGAGAGATAGAGAAAATAGCTGGCGGGGGAGGCCGCTGAAGCCAACCTCGGTGCAGCTCGTGTGGCCCCGCTGCACACGTGGCTCCTCTGCAGACCCCGGTGCCGTCTTGCTCTTCACCCGTGCAGCGGATTTCAAAAATGGTCAAGTCCGTTTGATGTCTTTTCCAGCCGGCAGCTCCTTATAGCCCTGTGTCACAAACACACGTTTATTCAAGGCCCACCTTCAGCGATGCAGGAAAAGAGCTGCTTTCTGCAGAAGCGCGTGGGGAGTATCATTATACTGAGCATTTTTCCTTTTAACTTCCCTGCTTCTGACAATAAGCTATTTTGACACAGAATATCTGCAAGCTGTATGTCAGAGGAGCTGCAAAACAAATTCTTTGGGGAGATTCAAGACGTAGCTATTAAACTCTTCTACGCTAGTCTGTTGAATCTGTTTTTTGGGGGTTTTTTTTGGTGGATGGTCTGGGTCTTCAGCCCTGAAGGAGGAATCCAAGAGGCCCCTGGCAGCCATGGTGCTGCCATACACATATCAGGCTGTCACATCAGGAAAGAAGGAGCTGTTAGAGCTTTAGAGGCTGTAGGAAGAGGAAAACACCTGCCAGGCCAGGAAGGCCTCCAAAAACACCTTGCATGTCTTATTACCTGTATTCTGTGCCAGAGACCATTAAAGTAAATGCAAAAAATGGGAAGAACGTGGTCCAGCACTTAGAGGTTTGTCCGTACACCGGCCTGGTTTTCAGCAGGATATGAAAGGGCTGCAGAGAAGTTTCACACACGAGAGGACAGTCATGGGGCTGAGGATTAGGCCCTCGTTGCCACCATGCCCAGGCTCGAGGCCACGTTCTCCTGCCCCCGCCGCCGGCAGCACCTCTCTGCCAGGCCCAGCTTCACACGAGCCGAAGCTCGTGCTTAAATCTCCGTTGCCTTCTTTAGCTCAGCAGCAGAGATGAACTGATTAAAGTCCAGTTCTGAACAGATACTTGGAAACCTATGACTTGGGAATCTGGACCTCCATTTTATTTTGGGATTTAAGTTTCCCTGCAGGAAATTAAGTTGTGGAACCAGAGAGACATAAAGAAAGGTCATTCCTGAGGAGTCCTGACATCACCCTTGATCATTCAAAAAGTCCTGGAATAAATGAACTATGCAAGGTTCAATATTAAAATAACTTCTGAAGTAAGTTCTAAGGAACAGGGCAGTATTTAGAAAATGCAATACAAGAAAAAGCATACAAATTATTTGGGAAATGAATATAACTGGGAGATATTTACTGACACAAGCTGAATTCATTGCTGTTCTCCCACGCAGTCTCTAGCCTGGCTAGCAGAAAGGCCCATGAGGCTGGAGGTCATCTCTCAACACAGGAAAAAACCATTAAATTGTGGTTTTCTGAGCAAACTGCCCAGAGCTGGAATCACCTCTGAATGATTATTTGATTCCTCCCAAAGACTCGCTCCTCAGCGGGCTCTGCCGTGCCCTCCTGCAGCAGCAGATCCCGCAGAGGGACCCCGCGGGCCGAGGGCAGCGCGGCCCCAGCCACCCTGCTGCCCGAGGGGCTGCCGCTGCTTCCCCACGCGGGGCCGGCGCTGCCGCTGGAGCCGCTCGGCCCTTCCCGATCCGCCTGGCTGAGACTCTCGGCACAGAGCGGGAGTGCAGGGGCAGCTGCATCCCACACGTGCACTGCCACCCACATCCCGTTTTCCACCTCCCTGGCTTCCCGTGGCATTGCCCGAGCACCATGGAAATGTCTGCAAGAATCTTCTCAGGCTACTGGTGAGGAGGAGCATCCCCTCTCTGATCCACGCAGAGTACTCATCTATTAAAATGAACAGGATGGAGCTGTGACTGCTGATCTTGCAAAGTTTCGGGTATTTCTGGGGCAGAAAATTTTAATAACACCCAAAAAAATGTCAGTTCTGAGAAAAATCTAACAGTATCAGCCCATAAACCCGTTCAACAGCTCCCTTGGAGGCAACCCACTCTCTACAGCGTGTCCCAGGAGGAGACAGACCTGTCGCACACAGAGAAATTACTTAAACCACAACCAGATTGCTGGGCTGGTGCTTCATTTTCCTAATGAAATGGCTGCGCTCTGAGCTGCTACCATTAACAAAGGGTGAACAGACAGTTTCTCCTCAACTTGGCTCCACTGGCATCAGCAAAAAGACTTGTTGCTCTAGAAAGTCGCTTTGAGCAGCCCGGAACAGCACCAACATCAACGCTCTCCTTCCACCCCTGCACTGAGTTAGCACAGACACAGTTGAGGTAGGGGACAGCAGAGGGATATGTTTGACCTTCAGGATCTGCAATGCATTTTGCAGGGTGAGCAACTCAGGAAAAACAGAAATCCCAAAGATGCAGTAAACTTGAATCAAAAGAAAGAGTTTGCAACCTCAGGTGCCAGCAGCGAGGGCAGCCAGGAGCAAGATCCAACACAGCTGAATCCCCCACGCTCTATTCATGCTCCCGAGAGCTCAGCTCTTCGGATCTTATCACCTGGCTGCTTTGCCGGGGGCTTCCTCCCTCCCTTCCTCCTCCTCCCTCTTGTTTTTTCACTTCTCCTGCAACCCAGCAGCTTTACGGTGGACGAGGGTGTCCCGGCAGGGCTGCGGTGCATGAAGCCCTCACAGAGCAGCTCTGTTCCTCGCACCATCAGGCACATGGGGGGTTTTTGCACACCCTGAATTGCCAGGCGCATCTTAGTCCCCTTCCTTCGGCCTCGCAGCTTCCCGAGGACCATCCTCTGCTCCTGCTCACGCTTCTCCAAACCTCCTCCACACAAGGTGGTCCCTGAGGGGCCTGCATGCACAACTAGACCTTGGGGTGGGGGTACATTATTCCAGGGTGGGGGGAAGAGAAACTTCCTAATGAGGCATCTCCAGTCTTGACAAAGCACTAATTAACACAACACAGGCGGAAAAAAGATAGCGTCAATGCATCAACAGGGGACCTGGATGTTTTCTGTATCTGCGCCATCTGTGAGCGTTTTGAGGAAATATAGAGCTTAATTGTTACAGGTTGAAACTCGATCCAGTCTCCATGTGAAGGCAGGGGCCTGCAGTTAGAGACCACAACAAAAACCACAGAGTATCGCAGTATTTCTTGCACTGTTACAGATAAAAGTCTCCCTTTCCGTGGTGAAGGCTGATGAAGAATGAAAGCAACTCCCAGTCATTCTCTACAGAGCCAACCTGAAGTTAACCATTGGCAGCCCAGCTCTCTCCATCATTACTATTTCCAATGATCCCCTAATGATCAAGGCTGAATTATGTGCAAGGGCAAATGTTTGAAGAGCATCAGCCAGTACACATGGCCTTGGGTGGCACCATTGCCAGAGAATAGGCTCATTATTTATTAACTAACGAAGGTTTATTATAGCTCTGCCATTGCCACCATTACACACAGCAAGGAAACAAAAATATTACAATTAGGGGATGCACAAAATGGTCCAGGGGATTCTTTGGGAAGGCACAAGCAGGAGCTTGTTGCAGGATTTATTTTAAAGGATACAAACATTGATTTTCATGGTGGGTTAACAACCTCATCTGCACTCGAGCCACTGGTTAGCAACAGCGAGTTGGAAGGGAGAATCCGAGCCCCAAATACTCCATGCGCGGCCTGGCACCAGCTGCCAAGGGGACAAGGACAGTCCAGATGTCCTCATCACCTGGGTGACATGATGGTGGACCTGGTCTCCTCAAGACAGGTGGCAAATTCAGATGGGCACAGTTTAGTGGGGGTGGGCTAATTAATACCAGTCTTGTAGCCGGACCCTATTTCAGCACCTTTATCCAAATGGTGGGAGCTCAAATGGGGTCCAGTTGCCACGTGCTCCATTTGGCTCTGCTTCCACCTTCCGATCTCTGCAGCCAGCAGCAGCGAGCAGTCAATCTTCACAGTGACCTGATTCATCCGGCAACCTGGGTGAAGGGCAGATACGGTCCAATCCTATGCGGGAATCATGCAGGGTCCAGATTTGGAAAAACTCCCACTTCTCATGGCGGATCCAGCACGGGGGTCCCCTCCCTGCCAGCCCCCTTTGGCTCTGGGGGTGCAGCTGGGACCAGATGTTGGGAAGATTCCCGCTGCCAGGCAGACACCTGCACAAGAGCCATGGATAGAGGAGCGGGTGGCTCCCTCGGTGGTATTTGCAGCGCCAGCTGCTGCTGCCTCGGCGGTGAGCAGCCCAGCAGCAATTAGCACAGCGCAGCCCGCACAGCTAAGCAGTGTAGTTAATATCCCCTCCCTATTTTAAGTCATTCTGACACTCCTTTGAAGCTGTTCCAAGTGCACTTAGCTCTTTTGTTCACGTGTCCGCATGATCAGCTGTGAGAAGTGCTATTAAGTTGAAAATAACTTTTCTAACAGGTAGGAAACACCCCAGCAATATCTGTTTTCCTTTGATCCTCCTTTACTCTCTGTTCTTAGCAAGATGACCATCCTGTTGCTTCTCACCTGTTTTTTGCCAATGACCTGGCAAGATGCAGCTTTCTTATGGGAAAAGGAGGTGTGAAGGTTGGCACGGTTGTGAATAGTCGGAATTTGTGAGGGAGCGCTGAGCTACTAGAAAAACACCCTCCAAAATTTGGAAAAAACAACACTATCTTATTTAAATGACTGCTTCTCTGCAACAAATCCCCAAGCATGTGTGGGCAGGAGCCCCCCAACACGTCACCCCCAGCCTGTTCCTGCGCAGCTACTCTTAGTTCCTCCAGTTGCAGACATGAACTAAAAACGTAATTCCTAAGGCTGCAGCACAGCACTAATGTACACAACTGTACAGAAACTCAAGGAATTAGAGGGGACTAAAAAGGGCTGGTTGAGTAGTGGCCCACCAGCTCTGGCCACATCACCCTGCACCCACCGTCAGGACAGTGAGTGCTGTGCCCTGCCTTGGCAGGGAGGGCAGCACAAGAGCTGCTCCTACACACACTGGCACCCGCTGTATATCCCTACACTTGTAAAGGAACAGCAGCTCCTGTCGTTGTTAATTAACAGTACTCCAAAATAGCAACAATGGGCAAGTGAAACATCCTCCACTCCCCGACAGGCACAATGGGAAGACAACGTTTAACATGTCCTCAGCTTCACTTGCTCTTAGCACTGCATATAGCTGCCGTGAAACATTTGGCCTCTTCCCTTCATTAACTTCATTTTTACAAAGTCATTTTTATAATTAAGTTAATTCACTTTGTTGCTGAACCCATCACTCCGGAGCGTGCTCCTGCCTGGGCAGGCTGGATCCATCTGCAGCTCCCACGCAGTGAGCAAGGAAGCTGTGTGCGCTTGTATCCTGATAAAAACAAGCCTCCAAAGCTTCCAAGGGCACCCAGGAAAATCATCTATCATCTTCCCAGAGAAGAACTAGAAAAGAGGGTGGGAAGGAAAAGCATTCCTGCCTTTCCTTAACACACGACCACAGCAAATAGCACGTTATAGCACCTGATACGCAGGAGTACACAAAACTTCCCATATTCCTATACAAAATTTTGATGGTCCAGGTGAGAGACTTCACCAAACTCTGGTAAATACAAAGGCAAGAGAAAAGCAGCCTCAATTTAAGTCAGAACAAAGCTGGGCTAACTTATAAAATCTAAACAATGTGGTTTTAAATGCTGAGCCCTGTAACTGAGCCCAGCACAGGTGGCTTTTCCCCTTCTCACCCAGGCGCTATGTGTCTACCCAGTTGGACACCTGAAATCCCGTGTTTTGGCGAGTGTACCTCGGAGCACCTCAGCCCAGAAACATGTTGGTCCTTGCACCTAGGCCCTTCTTTCAGATTTCCTTCGGGCTCTATTTAAATGAGGAATTTTCTCCTCGGGCTATTTTCTTCCTTGACTTAATCAGGAATCAATGTTAAACCTCAATGCCCCACAACTATGCCCCGCTACGCACGGGGCATTCACCGCTCCCAAGGCCAAACCCTCTTCCTGCCCAGAGGGGCAAGTACCAGCCCTCATGTGAGACCTTTTTGCAGCACACGCTTTATATTCCACAGCAAGGCCCAGCCGTCGCAAAGCACACAACCACAAGCCCTGAGTCCGGGCACATGCGTCATTACTGTCACCTCCGCTCTCAGATGGTAATCGGTCACTTTGGGAGCAATTACAGGCAGGGCAGTGACTGACACCAAACCGCGTCTTCGGGAGACGCCGTGGCAGGTTGGAGCCGAGGGCAGGGCGAGCGGTTTCCCAAGGCACTGCACACGTGGCCTGCGCCTCGCACCGCTCTCCTCGCCCGCCGTGCCCCTCAGCACCTGCTCCAACCTCGCTGCAGCACGACAGGACCGCGTTGCAGCATCACCCACGGGTGCTACCACCGGCCAGCATGTGCAGCACTTGCCTCCCCTGCACAGAAATGGAGAAACAGCTCCGTTTTTGTCAATCATTTCATGAGCTAAACTGAAGGGAAGAGGGAAGATTAACCTTGCTGTCACCGCACAGAAAACGTCATTGTTAACAGGGCTCCCCAAGAGCCCCAGCTGCGCGGCTCCGGCTCGGCCGCTCCCGGCACGCAGGTAGCGAGGGCGCGTGTGCTGCTGTCAGCGTTTGGCACCTGCCTCCTTTGAAAGGGAAAACAGCCGAGTAATTAAAAATACACAACCGTCTTCAATGCAGCTCGACCACAACAAAAGTAATTTCCAAAAGACAAAGTAACAAGCAAATAATGGCCTTGTCTGGAAGCCAAGTCACAGACAAATGAGCTGGGAGGCGGCCGAGCACGAGGATAATCCGTAAGCGCTGATCAGGAGCCGGCTGGGAGCAGCTGCACCCCCACGAGCCGGCTGCACGATGCGCCGGGCGGGACTGCAAGGGAAGCTCTCCCCGAGCACCCAGCAAGGCAGATGATGGTGCTGATGAGGACAGATAGGAATAGCTTTTTCTTATTTTCAGCCTTTCTTGCCTTTTTTGAGGTTCCCAGAGGCTTCTCCCACTCCAGAGCCATCACCCCTGGTGCTGCTTTGTGGCAGGGGTGACAACACGATGCAGAAAACACCGACACTGCAGACCCCGCTTGCAACAGCCACCCAGCACCAGCTAGAATGCAGCAAGCAAGTATTGAGCAAGACTCACTAAAGTCAAAAGCTGATAGCTGGGGCCACCACCACCCCTAAGAAATTTAACAATTTAACAATTAATCCATTGCATCATCTTACTTTAATTCGTTAGGGGTCTGCACTGCTGTCTGGCAGCTAAATCAAACCTCATTCTGCTCCACAGTTGATACTGCTGCTGTCCCAACTCCAGCGCTCGCTGCTACTTTCTGATAACAATTTTCATGAGCTGGGATAGAGATAAAAGGCTGCTTCCACAGCCTGGAAAAACGATGGCTCTGCAGGAACATCTTGAAGGCCTCCTGCTCCAGATCGAGAGCCCTGTTAGGAGCAGAGAGCTGCCACGAACAAGGAAATGGCATCGGTGTTGGAGCCGCAGGTCATGGACAAACCCGTGGAGGATACAGGGGATCTGCAACGTGTCTGGGGATGGCCCGGGCACCCGGTGGTCACAATGCTCTGGCCGCCCATGTTGGAGCTTGGCACGAGGCATGACGCAGGCCGGGCCCTGCCTGGTGTCCACAGCATGGGAAGCTGCTGGAGAAGGAGAGCTCCAAGAGTAGCCGGACAGTGCTGGCTGCCAGAGCAGCAATGCACCGGCCTGCCCGCCCTCCACCAAAAACATGGGGAAAAAGCAGGAAATGCTCCTCACTAGCAACCAAAACCAGACATGCAGCTCCTGCCACACATGCATGCATGTATATATACACATATCTACACAGGTACACATAGAGAAAAGTTGTATATTGCTGCCTGGAGCAAAACTTCATGCTTGTAGGCATATGCATACCCAGGCCCAGAAACAAGGAGTAAAGGAAAACTCCTGCTGACTGAAAAACCTCTTGAATGAAGAATGAAAAGAAAAAAAAAGAAAAAAGAAAAAAAAAAGACCACAAAGTTTACACAAATCCCCTTAAAAAGAAAAAATATCAGAAATCTAGATTATTTTACCAGATCTTCCACAAAACGAATCCTAACCACAGCCAGGTTACCTGGCCCTGCCTTGGGAGCAATACAACAAATACAAGAATATTTATGGGGCTTCCTTCACTATGCACAAGTCTCCCTATAACTACTGGCAATAAAGAGACCTCATGCAAGCAGCACCATTTGGTTCCACCTTTTGCAGCCACAGGGTATGGACACTGTATCAGGAGGGGAGAATCCTGCCCTTACTTGCAGTGCTGCCAACGCTCGGTGCTTTGGAGAGGTGAGGGCATCCCAGGAAACGACAGCTTCCAAATTTAAGAAGAACAGAAGATGCACCCGTGCACACAGTGCCGAGAAGCTCCTCTCCAGGGAAGGAAGGAGCCCGAGGAGCCACACAGTAGGAAAGTACTAAAACTCATTCACATCACACAAGAAAATACCAGGGCCCAACGGGAGGCCTCAACATATTGCAAGCAATAACTCCTTCCCCACAACAATTTTGCAGCTCTCTGCTTGCCAGTTGAATTAAGCATTAATGAAAAATAGAACAATTTGTTTTCAGATTCTACAGGTTTCCAGTAATAAAGATTACTAATGTTTCATTTTGGGGCACTGGTTAGCTAATTTAAACTTTTTTTTCCCCATTACGCAAACAATTCATTTAATTTGAAGAGGCCAGGTTCCTCCTAATTGTATTAGCGCTTGGCCCTTCTCCAGCTTGTCTTAATCAAAATGCTCATTATTTTTGCCTGGCTGTTGAGGCTAATCTAGCTATTATATGGATAGTAAATTAGAGGCAGAAGGGGGAAATTCGGTGCCTACCAAACAGCTGCACTGGTACAAGCTCCACTCCAAGACACTGTGCACAGAGCCAAGATCCGGGCAGCAGCATCCGTGCTGCTCCAGGTAGCTGCTGTCCAGGGAGAGCGGCCCATCCTGCTGCATGCAACGAAGTGGAGAGCTTTGCTTTCCAGGGAGGAAAAACAGTGTTTGGCTTGCCCCTTCTTGTTGGGGATGCAGAAAGGTCCTGTACGTAAGAACAAGTTAACGGGGCAAATGGTACGCAGCAAAGACCGTTCTCGAGTGTCCTAGCAGTGATAGATTCCGTGTTCTTTAGGAAAATGCAGGGAAAGATGTCCCCTCCCCAGCTGCTGACCCCATCACCCCCTGCTCCTCTGCCCCATGTCCCAGTGACCATCATATCTGCTGCACCGTGCAGCAATGGTCTCCAAAGGGCATTTAGCTTGGAGCAGGGCTGTCGCGAGCCCAGGGCCCTCCTGCTCACCCCAACTACCTCCGTTGGTCTAGGAGCAGACGGCACCTCCCTGCACAGACCTGGCCGCACTCACACCTGCCAGCCTGCGGCCGCTGCCAGGCTTTCCTCCCCAGCCAGGCCACCCTCCAACCCCTCCTCAGCTTGTTCCTGGCCACAAGCTGGTACCTGTGCCAGGCTGCTTTATCTGTGCCACTGCCGGTGCTCTGCGGCCAGCTGCTATAGATGTGCGTTCAGATGTGCACGCACAGGTGGCCCACAGAGAGTAGAAAAGGCGACACCACCCTGTGCAGGTGCAGATAAGAACACGAGTGTGGACAGGCTGACCCTCCTACCCACCGTTCCAGCCGCCACCGAGACATGTCCCCCACGCACTGTGATGGCTGCCTGTAAATCCAGAGGGCAATTAGAGCCCAGAGAGAGCACCTGGACACTCACCCAATGAAAACAAGGCCAGGTTACACCCAGGGATTTAACAGCAACATTTGGAAGGAGACAGATCTTGCTAACAAGTCAAGGGAAGACATTAGAGATACCTATTCTCTGTGTTGAAATAAATTAAAAAAATGCAATGGGGACCTTAAGCAGCTGAACATCAGAGACTTATTGCTGCGACACAGCACCTTGCAGACAGGGGAGAAGCACCTAACATCGCAACCTTAAAGGTTTTGCCTTTCGCACAGCCTAGAAACGTGGGTAGCGGCCGCTCTGCAAACGAGTGCAGATTCCTAGCGACAATATAGTCATCAGAGGCTCACTGTAAAATCAGCCCTACGTATGAACCGGGGAGCTCCCCTCTGTCAAGCTAATAATTTCATTAATGCCGCAATGATTAAATCAGGAGTATTGTGATTAAAATGTGAAGAAAACACCACACTATACAGACTGGCGAGTCTTTTGTGGGGCGGGACTGGAATTCAGCAGGCCTTTTCCCAGTGGTATTAGCAAGGTGCAGGAGGCAGCGGAGGCTGCTGGAGCTGGCGGGGAGCAGGGCCTGGCACAGGAGCGGGCACCAGCTCCGCACAAACACATCCCGGGCCAGGGCAGCCTGCTGCCAAACAGGAGCCGCCTTCGCTGTCGCGAGAAGGTCAAATACGACAACGGAATAGGTGAAATCAGAGCACGAAGGTTACTGAAAAAATCAACAATGATGAAGAGATCTAGAAGACAAAACCCTTTGGGAAAGCACAGGGGAAGACAGTTTATCCCAAGAAAAGGAAACCTACAGAAACATAATAACCTTCCAAGTATGGAAAATGCTGATGCAAAGAAAGAGGGGATAAACCTGTTTTGCCTGTCCTCTGCAGACACTCTGTGAAGTAACAGGCTTAAGTTACAGACTTAGAGATGGAAGATTTAGATGACACATCAGAAAAAAACTTTTCAACTGCAAGGACACTTAAGGATAGAGATCTGCTGCTTCTGCCCAGTCCTCCGGAATTTCCCTTTGTTCAGGACTTTTAAGGATGCCTGCTTATCACAGTCCTAGTGAACACGGCTTAAATGAATTTCCCTTTCCCCAGATAGGACAAAGCCAACTCCAGAACATGCTTGTCTAACCTCTCCTTGCAATACCCCCAGCAGCTCCCACAACCCCATGAGGCAGACACTGTGCTGTTTTTATTTAGAAAAGCAAGGTATAATTGCAGCCACAATTCAGATCTCACTACTGAGAGATTACAAACGGCACTCTTGAAGTGCTCAGTTTGCACCACCAAATTACTGCAGAAACGGGAATCACTCACTGTGGAACTGCAGAGAGGGTAACAGAGAGCAGAGCACTGGTCATGCCTCCGAATACGGAGCAGGGGGAAACGCTCACAACTCATGGGATCTTTCAGAGTCCAGGTATTCTTGGGAGCTGAGAACCAAGCTGCCATATTAGCACCCCTTTACCACAGGCTGCCAGCCCTACCTTCACTTGTGTGGACACTATTTCTATGAACAGACACCTATCATTTTCCATGGATAGCTGTGTGCATTCCACTCCAAACACTCGGCAGGATCACCCTCCTGCACAGCTCTTTTGCCATGGGAAAACCCTTCTCTTCCACCACTCGGTACACAAAGCAGCAGGAGAGAAAGCAGAGAGGTTCCCATCACAGCACTTGGACTTAGTGGAGATGTTTTTGTGCCTGAACATGAGATAACCTCCAGGTTGGGCTAGACAGGCACTTTTACCGCATTAGCCTGCACTTCGACTCACAGTGCAAAGATTCATCTCCCATTCAGCCTACATTTATGGCCTGAATTTACAGTCCTCTTCAGGCAACAGGGCAGCATTTATCTTTGCCACATCCTTGAGCGTGAGCAGGAGCCAGGGCACAAAACAGATCGTGGCTCTATGCTCACCCCGCTCCTGCCCTCCCTGGGTGGAAGGTTTTCGGATCGCACCTCGCCTTGGTTTGTCCTTGAAAGCTCTCGGGACAGGGATGGACAAGGCTCTTCCTCGCCCGACTCTGTACACTCTCCTAGCAAACAAGCCATTATTTGCTAATGCATAGAGAAAAGGGGATGAATGGATTCATATTAGTCCTACTTTACTGAGAAGTATTTCAAAACTTTTTTGAAAATAAAAGCACTTCTCTGCAAAGCTCACATGCAGCCTGTTTTCCTGAGTTGGCTCAGAGCAGTGCATGGATCTTACCTGGGTACCAAGCTCTGCCTACAGGGCTGCTCTTCCTTCCCCTCTTCCGCTATTTCTTGGTACGGTCTCAACTAAATAAAAGCTTCTTACTTCACAGTTTGGCTTGGCTGTTCCTTCCCCAGTGCAGAGCAGGTGGACCAGGCACAAGCTCCCCAGCACATCCTCCCCAAGCTTTTTCCCCCTTTTCTCCCCCTGCAACGGTTTGTTAACCCTTCAGAAAGAGCCAACCAATAAAAACCTTGTCTTAAACTACCGAGCCATTAACCCATCTTCCTTCCTTACAAAGCAGAGGTGTCCCCTGCAACATCAAGAAGATGTGGCTCTGACTCTTGGCAGCATGAGACCAGAGACCACGAAGTTACAGAAACAGAGGCAGAGAAGCTCATTTTTATCAAGGCAGCTTCCTGCCTGTTCCAAACGTTTCTCTCTAGAATTTTACCCAACGCAGCCTGAAAAAAAGCACTGACATGAGGTTATTCAGCTGTTTCCGGGCAAGCTGACATGGGAAATGCTCAGATGTGCTTAATGTGCACCCACAGCAGCTCTGTGCTCTGCAGGGGGGCAAACCAGGGCAAGCGACTCCAAATCCGCTGTGTCCAGGGGAAAACAGCAGGGACCTGGGCAGCAAATGTCCCACTCTGACCCAATGTGCCCCAATGCCCAGCACAGAAGCACGGGCAACGCGGCAGTGCAGGGAAGTGGGATTTGATTTTTTTTTTTTATTCTATTTTCTGATTTTTAATTCTCTCCTGCCCCTTCACGGTGCCCGGACAGAGATTTCGGCTCTGCTGCAGTTAAAGCCATTAGCGCTGCACGCCGGCGAGCTGCTGATGGGCCCCTGCTGGCAGCCGCACCTCTGCGCTCCAGGCCATTAACGTGCCCAACATCCCGGCTAATCCTCTCTTTTAAGGAAGGAAGGAAAAAGAGAAAAAACAGCAGCAAAAATCAAATCCTCATTTCCTTCCACTTACAGCTCTTATGCTTTTGAGACCTCTGACCAAACGCAGACACTGGCTGAATTTACATCCTCAGTGTGCCCGCAGGCTGCCAGCTATTCTTGGTCATATTTAGCCAATACTGCCCAACCCAAACTCCTGCATGTTGAGTTTCATGCTCCAAGCCTCTTTGCACAGTGCACTCGTCCCACACACAGGCCACAAACACGACTTGTGCCTAAACAACTTCCACTCACCCTCAGTGAGCCCTCTGCCACAGCAACTAGGCCTTTTCAACTAAGCATCCATATGGTGGTAACTGCACTAATGACACCTGCCTGTTACATTCAGGTAAGATTTTGGTAAGATCAAGCCTGACAACAGGTTCCTAGCTATGCAGTCAAGTGCATTTCCTTCAATTCTAACACATGCAATGCGATTTTTAAGTACTTTGTTTCACCAAATTCAGAAGCCAAAAAGCCGTTTCACTTACTTTCTCATTCTTCTGTATCCAAAGTTTATGCTTATTTTCACCCAAATGCAACTCCACTGGTAACCTGGAATTCATTCTGACTTACATTCCCATCAACAGGAACAGAATCACATCCCATATTTCCCTAGAATCCATGTAAGGAACAAGAAAGAAATAACCCAGTTTAATGTTCCAACAACAAGCATCATAAAATAAAACAAAAAAGCCTAAACAGAACAGCATAAGCCATTTAACTTGATAATTACACCCTATGTTTCCATTTTTCCATTCCCACCTCAATCTCCAAAAACAAATAGCGCAATCACTGTTAATTAAATATATCTTTAACAGTGAACATGCCAAATCAGCCACTTTGCACATAGCGGGGCACGAACTCTACTCTTCACATGCAGCAAATTGTGCCACCCAACCAGGAGCACCAAGATGGTTATGTCAGCCAGCCGAGCCCTTAACTGGGCAAATGGGAGAGCAGGAGCGAGCTCCTCGTGCAATCAAGGGACCCCTACCCGCCCTAAACGCTGAGTTTTAAACAGATGCGTGCACAAGAAGAGGGGAGGAGAAGCCAGGGAATATAAAAGGATTTTGCAAAGGGGCTGATATGGGGCTCTGTATGCAGAGACGCAGGAAGGAGCTGTCTCCCCCAGCGCAGCAGTGAAGCCTTCCGGCCCAGACAGCACGGAGCACAACTGGCAGCTCCAGCAGCATCCTCATGCTGGGAAAAAATGAATTCCTCACCCAATCCTCGGCATAAACATCGCCCGGCTATAGGATAACACGTGCTAAGTCTTGTGCCAGCATCATCTAATGCTGCTCTCAGAAGCCAAAGGGAACTCTTTTGACATACGACTTCCACAGGAGAAGAATGCAACCTCTGGTGTGTGTTATACATATAAATATATATATATAAAAAAATATATTTATTAAGTTCAGGCCCACATATTGTGAAAGCTCGGAGGACCTGGAAATTCAATCTGTGAACGACCTTGCATTTCTTCCTTGCATCCCCCAAAGAGAAACTCTTGTTTTTATGTACTTGCAGTACTTGTGGAAGAAAACCAGCCTTGATAGGTCTGGCTGGGGAGAAGCAGCATCCCTGCCTGCCCTGCTTTAAGGAGCCGGCGGTGGGCAGATTCCCAGGGCTGAGGGCTTGAGTGGGCACTTCCAGTTTCTTGGGAAAGGCAAGGGATGCGCCCACACCATGTTACTGTCCCAGGACACAGGCAGAAGAGCTGAAGCTATTCTGAGTTATGGAGCAGAGTGCTAACAGATAAAGCACACGCTGCCTAAATGCTGCTAGCCAGCAGCTCGTATTGGCAGAAAAATGGGGTTCTTAAAGCACTAGTCACCAGGTCTTCAATCACATAAGCTGCAAGGTTCTTTGCTACCAGGACTAAAAGAGCCTTCAAAGACACATGTGAAATAAAGATGTGATAGATTAGCATTTCTTAGGCTCAGTATTGCAGCCAGGGCAGAGGCAGGGGAAGGGGAGTCACATTTTAGTGTTCCTCTCCAGAAACAGAAAGGAATTGACCACAGGAGGAGAAATCAGCTGTTTGCAGAACGCAAGTACCTTGATTGTGTTTATTATGAGAAAGAAAAGGATAGTCTGAATCCTAATTACACACACACACAGCTTTGAAAGAACTCATTCCACAAGCTCTAAACAATTACAAGTCAAATTAGCTAAGACAAATATATCTATATAAACTGTTCTCTTATCACATGCATTTAAGATTTTTTTTTTACTAGACGCCCAATAAACCACAGCTTCACAAAAGGTAAAGCAACATTATTATAAAGCAAAATAACAAGCTTCCAGTCTTCCTTAAAAGAGAACGCCTCTAGAAAAAATATTTTTAATTATCATTTAAAAACTCAAGAGGAAGCTAATGGTAATTAATATGTGACAGAATCTAGGAACTGTAGAGTACAGATAAGGGAAGTAAAAGGATAATAATACGATGTCTGTGACCAATGCAGTTGAAACAATCTGGAATGTTATTCTTCCTGAAGACACCTCCTACAGCTCCCTAGCAAATGAATCCATTTAGTGGATTTATCCATATTAGTATAGCCCATCACTAAGCACAAGTGGTAGAAGTGATAATAGAAAAGGCAGCAGTGTTCAACAGATCCTTGGAGCCGCACCTGCGCCAGCCAGCCCGCGCCGACGTAGCCAAGGGTGAAACACGCCGCAGCATCAGAATTACTTTTGTAATGGAGAAATACCAGCTATGAAAGATTACACCCTATTACCTGGATTTCAGCCTTTATTAATGCCTCCCAGCAGGAGTTTAGAGAAACTGGAGTTTACCATGGTATATTGCCAGCATTAAGGTCTGTGTGCTGGTAAAAAACATCCTTCTTAACCATCTGATTTTGCATGGTATTGGATTCAGAAAGGAGGACAAGGCCAAAATTCAGCCTAGGCCCAAGAAAGGGACTGACGCCTTACGGAGGGGAGCAAATCCCGAGTCATCTCTGCAGCGCCACGGTGCCGTCCCTGTGCGTGCCGCACGCGCTGGTTTTAGGATCTGGGGGGGAAAGAAAAAAAGTAAAAGCCACCAGAAACAGCAGCTGTAAAGTATCACCAGGAATGAAAGGGCAGGAAAGAGAAGCCAGGAAAACTGCATCACAGATCATAAGCTGTGCCACATGTGGATCACGCTCTGACAGGGCCACATTGGCCAAAACCTGGGAAGCACTGGAGAAAGTGGACTCTGCATCCCAATGTCCCACAAGAAGGCCCAGGATCCCTGGGGACATGAGTGTGGGAAAGCCAAGGAAGGGGAATGGAGAAGAGGGGTGCAAGGGACTCAGCAGTGCCTGGAGCTCTGCTTGGACTCTGAGGGCAGCTCCAGGAGCTGTAATTCAGATGATACCAAAGTCTGGGAAGATGACAGAGGGGAACACCACTAGGCAGCTAGAAGCCATGTGCAAGTGGGACAGGGGGTGCTTTTTGCCCAGCAAAGTCAAGTTACCAAAGGGATAACTGAAGTTCACTAGTCAGGGACCGTCCAGTCTCACAACATACTGTCCAGAGGTAGAAACAGCAACTGACAGATTTAGCAGAAACAAATCCAAGCAATTCCCACAGGACAGGTCTAACAGCTGGATT
The DNA here is from genome assembly GCA_013398315.1 of Nothoprocta pentlandii. Lineage (NCBI taxonomy): Eukaryota > Metazoa > Chordata > Aves > Tinamiformes > Tinamidae > Nothoprocta > Nothoprocta pentlandii. The sequence continues at coordinate 899,874 of VZSG01000286.1, forward strand.
GGGCTCTCACAGGGTGACACAGATCCACATTTCCATCATTTCTTCATGTTGCTCAGAGCAGGAAACAAGTCAGGATCTCCCACACTAAGCCAAGAGTCCCAACCTGAGCCCTGGAGCAAGAGTCAGCCACGTTTCTCCATCTGATGAGGAACTCCACCTCAGGGATGGCAAATTGGTGGTGTCTGAAATGTTAATCTGTTCCTTGGGAAAGCACAGCGATGCCAGCTAAACTATTCCACTCATCCCAGGTTCAAAAGCAAGTCCTGACTGCCACAACTGCAGCAGCACCACGCTCGCCTCCCGCCTCGCAGCAACAAGCACAGCCCTTGTGATCAGATCATCAGCATCACCCTTCATTACGCCAAGGAAACACCACGGAAATGAGAAACTCATCTCAGGAGCAAGTCAGCAATGAAGCCTCGGTGCAGCCGAGGGGGACCCTGCAGCCCCGTTACCGATGGCTCCCTTCTCCAGTGCCGACAGGGATCCCGATACCCCTTAACCCAATGTGTCATTATCAGGCACATGCTCGGAGAAGAGGGATGGGGTGCCAGGGAGCGCAAACAAATGGCCTGTGACAGCACCACAGACGTGACACCAAGCACAAAATCTGATTCCTCTCAACAACTGCAGACGTGCAGAAAGATTCCCCTCTTTGATGATTTATACCTTAATATTGCCTGATAATGTCTGCATTTGTCTCCATACTAGTTATTAGCTTCCCCATGGAAAGCAAGAGGAAAGGGTTTTGAAAGCTCTGCAAGAAGGTGCTGCTCGTGGCTCCTCACCTAGCACGAGTGATATTTATGGTATAATCCTAAGGAATAATTACTCCAGCCGGCAGACCATCTTTCCATGGGATTGGCATGACTCTGTGAAGCTGCAGTCAATGCTGAAAATATGCCACAGGTATTTATCAAAGCAGAGTCCATCTAATGTGCAAAAACTGTGCTTTCCCCTTCCTATCTCATTTCAAAGCTGGAGGTGTTCTTGCATCAGAAATTAGCATGTCTAACTATGTATCAGGGTCCTCTACCACAAAACAAATACCTTTTTAAATTAATAACAGCTGAAAAGCTACACTAAAACCAAACTCAGCCTACGAGAAATACAAAGTAAGATTAAAAAATGTTTACAGTAACAGAAAAATCTTTCAAAATCAGTAATTGGTCTATTTGTCTCTCTGCACGTACACAGAAGATCCCATGGATAGGAGGCTTAATTGCAAGTTCCTCCCTTTGTGTGACGATTATCAGCAGTCCTCAGCACCAGGGGTTCCCACAGAAATGTGTTTGTCTTCCCCAATTACAGTAATCCCCAAAGCCTTCTCCATTTCAGAACAGTTGCATAAAATATTAATTACTCTTCTTTGGAGTAAATGAACATAAGCTAGTAAATTTACAAATTCAATTACCACAAGCTATCAGATGACTTTTTATTTAATTGCTATAGATTGCCCTTTAGACATCATAATGAAATTAATAGAACACGCCGGTAATCGATAGTTACTGATTAATTGATTCTGTAGCAGCACTTAAAGATTCTTTAAGCCCCAGACATCATTACATACTATATAACACAAGTGCAAGATGCATGGGGCAAACAGATACAGAACATATTTGGGAACATAGTAAAGGTATCTGGCAGTGATACAGTGTTCCAGGTGGGGCAATATAGGATTTTGCTATACACCGTGCCTCTCAGCCTTGAAGGTTAAGTATTATACCCTTCATTAATATATGATCACAGTGGCCTCATCAGTAGAATAAACAGACATCCTTCATGGGTGATCTCCTATTTATTCCACGAGGGATTTTTAAAACACTAAACTTCATCACAGTTTAGCTGTGTGGTGCCTCTCAGCACTTATGGAAAACACTCTAGTTAAATATTTTCACATGTGCACACACTTCCTAGGAATCTGCACACCGTACAAACCCACGACACCAGTGGGTACCACATTACATGCAAATTATCTACAGCAGCTTTATGGTTACTATAGCTCCCTGCAATCCCTATGCCGTCATGGGCGTAGGAAGTTCTGTCTGATCAGCTACAAAGGTTCACTGTAGAAATAAAAACATCTTTCCATGAAAAAAATAACACTTCCTCTTCAGTAGTTGTATTCACAGAAGACAAAAAAAAAAAGGAAAAAAAGAATCAACAGAAAGGCTTTTACAGCCTCTTCGCCCTTACTGAAAACCATGGGACATGGGACTCACGAGAAAGCAAGGAGCCGCTTGCTCTGCCTTCTCTCTCCTGCACCAACAGCGCCCTGGCCTCGTGCAGGCCCTTCTCTCAACGTGAGCAGTAGCAGGATGAGCAAGAATGGGAAAGAGTGGGTAAAAAAAACTTTCCTAAATAACTTCAGAAGCAAGATGGCATTTTATAGGAGAGCTTAGTCCCTGTGCTCTGCCCGCGCTGCTCCAACCAGCCACCTCCCGGGTCCCCAAGCTGCCAGAGAAGCCGGGTGTCCGGCAGCTGCACAAGGGCCATGCCCACAGAGAGCCCTCAGAACAGCGACTCTGGGGCTGCTCTTCTAAGTAACTCCTTAGTTTCAGGTGGTAAATTCCCACTAAGTGTAAAATGATGGTATTGAACATGTCTGCATCCTGTGTGAATGGCAGGGGTATCTCTCCCCACAGTGTCCCTGACAGGATGTGGCCCATGCAGGCAGTGCTCAGGCACCTGCAGACACCTGGCTGAACAAGGGCCACGCACTGAAATGAGAAGCGTGAGGGCAGCGGGAGGCAAAGCCGAGCCCATGGAGCAGCCCAGCGGGTCCTGGGTGCCCATGCTGGCCCGTGCCTCAGAGGGCAGAAGCCTGTGCAGTGACAGAGCATGTGAATTTGCACTGCTGTGTCCACAAGACAGAGCACAGGGAGCATCAGCGCTCACCTGTAGGCAGCAGGGTGTGTAAGCAGGATCTGTATGCTGCTGTGCTGCCCCACTGCCTGCGCACTGGGTGCTTTCAGGAGGAACTATAGGCACTCGGAGCCCTGGGACCTCTCTGCATGTGCAGCCATGACCGCCTCTGCGGATGGCATCACACCAGCCTGCAGAGTCCCGAACCCAGCGCAGGGCCGGAGCTGCTCAGCCACAGGGCAGGAGAGCCCGGCAGCAAGGGCGCTAAGGAGGGAAGGCACCAAGCAGGGGAACGACCCAGTGGTTTCACATGAGGAAAGCCCTGTGCACCTGGGCTGCATTTCCGCAGGGCCAGCACAAGAAGCAAGAGAGGAGCAAACCTACCGGTATCTCTCCCACTGCTGGACAAGGGCACTAGATGATCTCAAACAGCTTATCCAGGTCGAGCATTTCTTCTCAAATAGATGAGGAGAGAAAGGAGAAAAAAGGCATTTCAGTATCTTAAATGTTGTCAAATTTGCAAGTAAATGCTTTGAAATACACAGGCTTTTTATGGAATACATTTTCTAGTGTTTAAACAAACCAAGTACCTGGCAGCAAAACCCCAAGCCAAATTATTGTTAACAATGAAACAATAATAGCAGCAATAAATACAATATGCTGGAATTTATAGCATCCTGAAAGCGTTTACCCCATCTGACAATGTATAGGACAATTTAGCTCACAGTAAGCAACATAATTTCTGTTTTTACTATTACATAGAGATTCCTGCAAAGTAAAGTTGTCATACACATCCATAAAAATAAATACGAAGCTAAGTTACTCCAGGGAGATGTGCTGTTATCTTCACCAAGTAAACTCTTTTTGCTGCCTCTTGCTGTCATTGTGACCTCATCATCTATCGCAACCACCTCCCCAGTCTCTCTTCTCTCTGGAGCACGCTGTGGTTCACCCGGGGTAAAGCAAACACGCTATCGATTAAGTACATGGGCTATAATTATAGATTGTTCACAGTTGCTTATTTCCCCACCATCGTAACACAGCACGACGGCATCGTGCCATGTGGCACCCTGCAATATGTCACATCCCAACCAAGGCTGGTCGCAGTCGTGCCGAGCGCTACTTATAGCGCAGCGCACACACGAAACCTATGGCGGGAGTGGGAAGAGGCTCCCAGCAGGCATGTCCCTGCTCTGCTCGGTGCTGTTGGTTGCTCTCCCACTTCTATTTCAATTCCTCACCCCCCTATTCTGCAGCTCTCGTTACCCGCCCCATGCCAGCGTCTCATTCCAGACAGAAGCTGGCCCCACAACAGGAGCGACGATGAAGGAAAGGTCGATGGAAGGAAATCATCGACGATGATGATGGAGTCTCTGGATACCCATCTTGAAGGTTACTCTGACCCCAGGCCCCACAGCCAGAACACTGTTTGGTTACACACTCCCCCACCTCCCTTCCAGTAATACTGAGAATCAGTAAATATTTGCACAGCATTTTAAAGATGTAAAAACACAACTTCAAGGCTAAGTATCATCATATCCAAAGATAAGCATTTTAACTGCCACATCATTCCTGAAAATTGTTCTCTTTTTTACTGTTTTGATTATTGCAGGTATTAGAAACTCCCATTCCTTCTGCAATTTAAGGTACCTGTTTTACATTTGTATCATAATGTAGTGCTTTACTGTTTTTCCAGCTTGGTATCATTCTTCATCTCAGATGGCTTTATTACAGCGATATAGAATGAGACAGAATTACAATGCAAAGTAATTCACCAAGATATGTGTACAAGCAATGAGAAGCCACTCCTGTCTTTACATCCTAAGCAAAACCCTATGCATGCAAAAGGGCAAAAAGAAAAGCTAAGTTTAGGGCACAGAACCTTGCAGCAAATGTATCTTCTCCAGGACATTTCAGAAAGGAAGACACATTCACTTTCTGAATCGTATAAGCGTAGTGCATATCACTAGATATAAATGTCTAAAAATAGCATTACTAGTATAAATTCATTGCTAAGTGAATGTAAGTCTAAAACAAGTCCATGTATGGAATATTTAGAGTAAATATTCTTTCCAAGATGCAAGTTCTAATATCCAATATCCTGCAATAACCCTGCAAGCCCTCTGTTAGTACAGAGCCCCTGTATTAACAGCCATGCACACGCAGGCACTTCTGCTCAAATTCAAAGCCCTGAGCACACGGTAGCTGCTTGAGGACAGCGCCTGTTTAAATCTATCCACGATCCACAGGGCAAACAGTTCATATTTCAGACAGGCACATCAGCAACTCCAGTATCCAGAAAAATGCATTATTAAAAAAATAAACCTTGTTTACAGCCAACTGAAGAAAGCAACAGAGATGCTTGGTTTTCCCCAGAGTGCTGTCTCTTCCAATCCCACATCCCTGCTGCCACACAGGCACCCTCCATCGTGGCATCACATGGGGACACGGGTCTGCCCGCAGCACCATCGCTGCCCCAGCCCTCAGGAGCTGCTGCTGCCTGCAGATTTTACCCTTTTCACACCCTCTTCCAGCTTTATCAGCACAAGCGATGCAGTAATTGCACTTCCTGCTGATGAGCAAGCCTCCCGAGAGCAGTCCCGTTGCATAAGGTGCATTCCCTGCTGCACTGAGATGGGGCTACCGGAGGGACGGGCCCGCATGTGTCCACAAGGGCAGCCACCCTTGGCTGCCGCCATTCAGCCTTTACTTCCTCACACCTTCGACCAAGATAGTTCTTACTGGTGCTTGTGTCAAGGCTTTCTTCTTTGGTTTTGGTTTTTCTTCACAAAAAGTTCTTCCTTTTTTTTTCCCCCTTATTTTTTATTAAGGGATGCTTCGAATTCACCCTCACACACTCAAGAACAACTGCTCCATTACTTGCAGATTTTAACTGGGTGAAGAGAAACACACTGTCCACTTGCGCTCTCCCTCGTATCACGACAGATTAATCGGAGCCTTCCCATACAAAAAGCATTCAGGTTGTAGCTGGTGGCAGCTCCCAGACGGGACAATAACTCTAGCTGTGTTAAGAACAGGACACAGCCCAGTTACTGCAGCTTTGCACCAGCGTCCCCCCAGATTCATGGTGCCATGATTAAGTCGCAAAGTAAAGCTGCAAGCTGGCCCACTGGGGACAAAGTAAAACATGATATAGTAATAGCGTTTTCTTTAACTGCCAAACTTTTGTTGTGACCCATAAAAGCACTTCCAAGATATTGCATTTAATTAGAATTTTATAGTACCAATGAAAAACCACGCTCTGAACACATCTAGCATTGACTTTTTCATGGCCCTCCCCTTCCTTCTCCCTCTCTATTCTGTTGTTTTATGGTTCCCTTCTTCCTATGCCTCCACATCTTTAAAGGACTAAGGTAATGATTCTTGCTGGACAAGTGAAAAGTGCTGCGATGAGCAACAAAAAGAGCTCAGAAATGCTTCTGTCAAGATAGACTAAGCGCACTGCTCTATAGTTTATTTTCGAGGTGTTATAAGAAATTATTACAATCAGCCTTTGTAATAGGCTGGCCAACTGCCACAAAGTCTTCCTTCTCTGCACTTTTGGAGCTTTGTAAGGAGATTTTACAAAGAAAGAGCATGGAGATGATTTGAGGAATCAGTTCCAACAGCAAAGTGGTGGTGTATGGTTACCAAGGCCAAAACCTCCCCAGGGTGGCACACAAATGTGGAAGATGCCTTGGCTTCCCCACGGTGACCATCCCCAGAGGGATCTCCAGTCGCAGGGAGAACAGAAAAGCAGGAGCCTGGAGTTTACAAATGCAAGTGGTTTTAGGCAAAATAGCTATCAGACAGAAGCACTTGAAGTTAGGGTACCCCCATGGTCTCACCAAAAGCTTACTGCAATGACCCACTGTGCTGACTGTACACGGCAAAGTCAAAAAAGGCCGCAATGAAGAAAGTCTAGCTCCCCCAGGTGATGCAAACCCCAGTTTTCTTTGAACTTTTTCTCCTTCTCCCTTATTCTGATGTGGCACTAGCCATACTGCAAATTCCCTCTGCTTCTTCAGTCTTTTATCCTCCTCTCCCCCTTTTACTCTCACTCAAAAGCCTTATTCACCAGCAGGCACCTCTCTCCATTATGGACTAGTGCTGAAATACTGCATTCTAGCACTAAAGTACTTGTATCAGAAAGGCTCGGGGTAAACCAGAACTGTCACTTCCCAGCAGGAAAGGTAACGAGAACCCCTGACAGGCAACATATCTGCTCCTGCATGTCCAGCTCTGGACTGCTCCCATCTACCTGAAAAGACAAGAGGCAGCGAGGGCAAGGACGGCCCGGCTGCCACTGCTCCGCTTCCCCCTTGCTCCTTGTCCAGTGCTGCAAAACACACCGGGGCTGCACCAGCCGCTCCTGGCAGGACACCGTTCCAGAGGGGAAGGAGAGCAAGGGACTGTGAGTGGCCGCTCCACGCGCTGCCACAGGCTTCCCTGATGCCAGCCCCACCATCCTGTCTTCCTTTTGCCCTCCTCCAAGCAGCTCCTGAAATCTCAGGGCGGGCTGTGGACAAAACATAGAGAATGGGTTACATCTGACCTTTTCAAAGCTCTAATTCTCAAGCCGATTACTGTAAGAGCAAGTAATACTTCATACTCCTACTTACTGATCCGTGCCTGCATTTTTCTTTTCTTTCAAACAAGATCAGACTGAGTAAAATATGTAGTGATAAACAAAGCTCAAGTTGTTCATGTCACATGCAGTTATTTAGCAATATAGAGAGAGACATTCCCAGGATGAAGCACTGTCCATCACTCTTATGTGTGTTAGCATTTCAGTGCTGCTCCCATTTATAGCATTTTCTCCATTTTTCATTAAAGACCCCGAAGGCAGGAATATTAGTTTCCTCACAGCTTTTATACTCTGCTCATGACTACACTATCCAAGTTCTTCACAATTATTATTTAGCTTTACAACCAAGCAGGCTCAAGGCTGTTAGTGTCACCGCTTCACCGAGCCAAAAAGACAAAGCTGAAAAATTGCCTTTATTTCAGGGCACAGCCTGAGCTGATCGGATACGATTTTTCAGAATACCCCAGTATTACGCAAGACCTTGCACACTTGAATCATAGTTCCTGCAAATTTTAATTAAAGTCTTGGAATGCGACAGCTCTTCAGTTACATCCTTCAGTTTTAACTCAGACACATACCCCTCAAGAAGGCAGGAAAACATCCACAGCAGGCAAAATTGAGACAGTTTTCCTATTATCCCACCGAGTGCTGCAGCGGGAGCAGAGACCAAACACCTGGCACGTTTCTGCAGCTGCTTTTCCGTCAGTGGAGAGAACCAGCACTTCTAGGCAGTGATTTACCCAACCTTTTCTAGATGGCCTGCTATTATATTAACAAGCTCTCTGCCGACTATAAAGGCACTCCAGGGAACCCTACAGATTTCTACAGCTAGTCTCACACTGCAGGTATCCAGTCCAAGTAGTAGCCTTGGCTATTTGTAACTCACAATTCAGGCTGGCAAATCGGGAGCCAGGAACCTGGTCCCCACACCTGAAACCTTCAGAGACTCCAATTGCTGATTCCTAACAAGTTCATACAGAAATATGCAGGCTGACACATCTGGATCAAAATAAGTATTATAGGAGAAAGAGCAAAAATGCCTATTCTAAGGTGTACAGAAACAAGATCCTATCAGTTGGCAAGCTGCAGGGTTATTATTAAATGGAAGAAGTTATTTCCCTCCCCCCCCCAAAAAAAAAAATCTCAGTAATATTTAATCATTGCTGCTGAAGTATTCATTAAAAAACCAGTCTGTAACATACATTAGGCTGAACAGTTTTGGCAATTAGTTCAACATTGATGAAATTATATGCAATTACAATAAGATTAAAAAAAAGGGAGAGAATCAGGGAATTCATCTTGTGAATAATCTTAATCACGTCCTACACATTTTCTAACTTGAAATTGCCGCCCTAGCATTATTTTTAGGGTGGAAAACAAGACAAAGAGGCTGCAAAACTTTGCTAAGCATTCTCTTTTCTCTTAACTTCTGCAAGCAAGGTATCACCTGGCAGGTGATCATCACTTATGCTCCAAGAAGGTTCCTTTTCCTCTTCTCCCAGTCCCCAGTTCTCCAGGCAGACCCATCTACTCCAGAGAAGTGCAATGATCAAGGCAGGAGGGGCTTTCACTAAGGATCTAAAGGCACTGCAAATGAATGTGGGATAACAAATACAGTATCTTTGTGAGAAGAAAACACCCTAAGTCATTTCATTACATTGGATTATATAAACTGTAATTCCTTTAACAGAGACCCTCTCAAAGCAAAGCTGCTCTGTAAAATCATTACTGTTTTGCTGTGGGGAGTTGCAGTGCTCCCAGTGAATGAGCTGAGGAAGTTCAGCACTAGACAAACATGTTTCATCTGCAGGAGGACTGTGTGACCACCAGGCCAGCCACAACCAGCACCAGGGGATACTGTGATGAAGTCCCACAGGGCTCACTTAGTTTTGTAAACAAGAGCACCCTTTATGCTCATGCTCCTCTTTTGTGAATGTTACCAGGGGTATTTTTCAGACTCTAAACAAAAAGTAAATACATCATTTCCTTTTCCCTTCTGATCGTTCTAGCTTGATATTTCATTTTAAAAGACAGCTCCCATTACACCTACAGTCTCTTCTATCGTGCAAGTGCAACCTGCCTTACCTCCTCTCCCGGCTCCCAGGAGAGAAGCAGCGAGTGAGGAGGAGTCTGTAAATACACATCTTTTCTTGTGGAAAAGCCCTACAGAAGCAAACATGATGCTCAACAGACCAGCATCTTATCCCAAGATCATCCCTGTCGTGACACCTTTTTATCGACGGGATGAGACCTCTTTGAAGACCCTCATTATCAGTTGCTCTACACTCACGTTAGGCACAAGAAACAAAAGGGAGTTGGAGGGAGAGGGAGAGAGAGAATATATATACACACACAGACATATAGTATATACATACACACACACATACAGATTGCCATATATAAAAGGCAACCTGCCAGCACCCCACAGAAGTGCCTGCAAGCTGCTTCTGCTCCGGAGCTGCCAATTCAGGAGGGATCTGCAAAGTTCTGCACGAGAAAAGAACAAGAGAGGCAGCTCAGACACCACAGGCAAAGCAGCAGGTTCAGCTTTTCAGCTCCAGCAAGCGTGATATGGGCAAACGCAAAAGGCTTTTCAAAGCATCTTTGCACTTTCCTGAGACTTGAGCTCATCAGTTACTAATAACTGTGAGAATTTACACACTAGATAGGAACTACCAATTGCCCAAAGAATCACCAATGTACGGCGCTCAAACACCAGAGGTTCTTCATGCAAGATTATGGCAAAGGGATATACAGGGAGCTGAACTCGGCTGCAGGGCTGAGGGGCCAGCTGCTTTCACCATCATTCATTTATTTACCTTTTTTAGGACAAACTGGTAAATAGGAACTTCATATTCTGTCTCATGTTCATGACTGCTCTAGTGGGATCCAGCACCTCTACAGCCCTTACAAAGCAGCAGTGCTACTAGTTTCATGCTCACAACCTACACATTTCAGGGTCACCAAAATTAGGGGGTTCCTTCTGAAATAAGCAGGCAGATGCCTTTGTGTTCTGGATTAAGCATCCCACAAGTGGAACTCCTACTCCAGAATGACTATATTTCCTATAAATGCTTGTGCAGCTAAACCTTATTTACTCATAATTCCCGGGGAACCCCATTTTTACAGAGGGTATTTTTCAGCTTTTTTAGCCCTCACCCTCTCACCCTTTAATTACACCTTCCCTCCAGCACTCTGATCAAACTTGAGTTTTTTAAACCAATACAATCCCACAAGATTCACTTACAGGACTTCAGGCTACTTCCTGGTAGAGATGCTGCTGAAATGTTTACAACCAAGGTTAAAAATAAAAAGAACAAAATCCTGTAGATTGCAGAAGTAGTTAGAGACAGTTGAGCCATCTGCACTCTTCACAGCCATGTAAAATGTACTTGCTTACTTGTGCTGCAGCTACAGCCTAAATTGTGGCATGGCTTAATTTGGGGATACTCTCATTTCCTGGCATCCAAACATCATTTTCCCTTGCAAATTACAAAGGAGGTGCCCTGCAGTGACCATTCTACTCGCTGCAATTATTTCAACCCGCCTAAGAGCTTATTTCAAACAATTTTGCCGCTCAAGTTGTCTGCACCTCATTTATCACAAGAGCCCTTTCTGTTTCTAATGGAAGCCACGACTTCATTCCAAGCTCCCATGTCAATGGGGCTGCAGGTGAAAGCCAACTGGGGACAAATTAGGCACTGTTTTATTATTAACACGGGAAGAGACAAAAGCCTCATGGCCTCAAGCCATACATATACACCATGTGGGCTCCACTAGGAGCTGGGCTAGCTTTTCCTAAGCCTCAACCCATCTTTCTCGGGAAAATGAGCTCACCATTGCTTAGCGTCCACTGGACGAGAGCACCGCGGCTTCAACTAGATATTTCTCTTTAAAAATATATCTGAGGATAAGTGATCCAAGATAAAGTAAGACCACAATCAGGGAGCGGTTTAGGGGAGCTGAACTGCAGCGTTGGGACAGCAGTTGCAGTTTAGCTGTCATTATTTTCAGTTCCCTGTGGATATGCCCACGCAGGCCCCTGCTGCAAAGACACAGCAGCCTAGATTAACAGCAGCTGCTTCTGGGGTGCATATATGTTTGCTTAGGGTGAATTATAGGAAAAGGCTGTTTTCAACTTGTAAATTAAAAAAAAAAAAGAGAAAAATCAATCTTGGGTCAAGTATGACAGCTAGAAACATGCGCTGCAGGGCCAATCAATTGCATATACTTACATGAGATTAAAACAAACCTAGGAAGGCTCAGCATTAGTAGGGAAGGAAATCCTTACAAGCTACAGCAACACAGTGACTTTGATGTAGCACCCACGGGCAGGCAGACAGGCTTGTTTGGAAATCGCTTCTCCGTGTTTCTTCACGGAGAGTCGAACCTCTACGTGCTCCGGGCGCACGATCCTCTGTGAGGAAGCGTCGCAGAGCGGTCGGCACCATCGCCACGGCTTCCGTAAATCTCTTTTCCCAGGAGGCTTCAGATCAGATGCGGTATCTGAATTTCACTGCAGTTCCTGCTTTCTTTCCCTAATTTTCCAGCTGGGTTAACTAGGCAGGAGGAGGTCAAGTACTTTGCAGAGAATCACAGAAGGTGACGGAGCCACAATCAAAAGCCCGAATCCTCTCAACACCTGCTCTTTTGCTGTCACCACATTATGCCTGGCCCAGGTTTTAGGCTTTATTTGCCTTCTCCTAGGAGGGCTCATCATAACTCTATTTCAAAGTAGCCAGCAATGCTTTTCTCACTTTTTCACCAGCATGGGAGCCAGGCAGCATTTTGCACAAAAATGCCACCATTCCAGCTGCTGCTCTCCGTTGTCTTTACCCAGCCAGAAACAAATGAGAACAGCCACTCTGCAGAGGAGCCAGCATCTATGCTTCCCTCACAGCGGTGGAGAATCTGCTCTTAAAACATTTCTCCTCTCAGACTAGGCTTGAAATAGGAAAACAGAGAAAGCGCTGCCCTTCAGATATGTCCTCATAGCAAAGAAAATGATTAAAAAAAACTCCAGCCACACTAGTCAATTGATTCATTCTTTAAACAATAATGGCACTGTGCTGAGCCCGGAGAAGTAATGAACTGGAAGCAGGACTAGAGGCAGAATGTCCCCCTCACTGGTATTAACTATTCGCATTTAAGTAAAAGGCAAATAAAGGCCTAACCACTGCCCAGTGCTGCAGCTTTGCCATCTACCTGCACACACCATCCATCATCGCGCGCTGTCACACGGCTCATTTTAGCAATAATTGCGTATCAGGCAGAGCACAAGCAGCAGTGCCCAATAATAAGGCGCAACAACAATAATAGCGCAATGAATTAGGTTTAAATAGAGCCTTTAATTTCAAAGGAGGCCCCCCCCATCTCTCCCCAGCCACTTAAGTGCCGAGCCAGACCGTAGCTCACGCAGCACTGATGAGCCCACAAAAATCGCTCCTCTCATCGGCTTTGCACTTTGCAAAGACATTTATCACCAGGGCCTTTCTAATTGGCAGCAGCAGCCCCAACTTGTCGGGGTTTTGTGCTGGGGGTGCAGCTGAAGCGCAGCTGAGCACAGTGGATGAGACACACGGCCCGGCCGAGGACGTACCCCCCGGGATTCACCCGGCAGCAAACAGCTCTTCATTCACGCAGAGCTTTGGCGGTTGCTTTTTCTTCCTGGGGAACTAGTCCCCAGCCAACTCACTGCTGCCGAGCTGAGAGGATGGAGGGGGCACTGCTGGACATCACCAGCCACAGTGTGGAGCACCAAAGCATGAGTCCCCGGCGCAAAGGACCCACGTGCCACTCCTGAGCCCCCAAGGCGGCACAGGGACCTCTGTGAGGTTCAGCTCCCCCCCTCCAACCTCTCTGCTCACTGAATTTCCATCACTTTTACCAGCAGGGTTCCTGGAAACTCACAGAAACCCACATACGCTCAGGACTGTGCACATACTCCCATCAGCAGCCCAAGCATCTCCCACACTCCATAAATAGCAGCCACCCTCTCCAAAAAGTTGGCAATTTTGCCCGCGTTGGGAAATTGCAAGAAGAGATCAGCTGTCCAAGCATAAAGGCTATTCACACAGTGCTGGAGGCATGTGTGTGCACTATGTGCTTGCATCTACCCGAACTCACTGCTCTGAATGTATTTGTGTTACGCAGCACATAAAAATGACAACGGTTCTTACTTCTTCATTATATCACAGCAGAAAGGTAATGAATCCATTATGGTATTATTATTTGGAAGACAAGTAATTGGCCACGCAAGCCCACGCTCCGCTATTCAAAGCTATTGACTGTGAACTTTTTTTATGGTACTTTGACATTTAACAATATGCAACGTTTTCATTTATTCTTTCGAAGGCTATAAAAACACAACGTGTAAGAACTGGTGGCCTCAACTGCTAATCTGAATAATCTATCATGAACTCCACATTGAATTCCTCCCTGAAAAGATGTATTGGAGAAGATCATAGGTTGTACTAGTAAATTCAGCTGTTAACCTTGGGGGGGAAAAAACACTTGACCTTGCATCAATTCTGCAGTCATGTTATTCTGCGAGACAGCAAAGGATGAAACATGAGATACCCCACGGATTTAACTGACAATACAATCTGAGAGCACAGTTACTTAGTCATATAACGTTCTTCCAAATCGTAACAGATCCATTATTATGACCAAGTTATCTAAATATGTATTTATTTGTACACTGCCTAAACGATTTTTAGCCCTTGAAGCACTACCAGGGGTTGGTTATCCTTTACTTTTCCACGCAATTGAAGGCAGTAACCGAGAGAGATAATAATGGACACTGCAAGTACATTGCTCTCCCAGGCTTTGCACCTCTTGGGAAACTTAGCCAGCAATCTGTGCTATTTACTAACACAAACCCTGCCTAGCACAGACACGTGGAATCCACACCCCTAAAAAACAGCTTTCCCAAGCAAATCTGAGCGCCAGATTAAGGAAATTCAGGTTCAATCCCCACACCACAGAGTTTCAGTCTGATGCCGGCTGAGGCAGAGAGCTGTTAGCCAAGACCTCCCCAAGAGACAACATGTTTAGACAACATGTTTCACTCGGACACATTTTGAGGCTTAATTTGGGGGGAAAAAAAATGGTTTCAATCACAAGTTTGATCAAAAAACACATGCAAATTCAGGAAACTGTTTTCTTTGGTCATGAGTGTATTCTTAAATACATAAGTTTGGCCTCTTTGATCAAGTTCAAGTTTGGCCTCTTTTATCTGTGAAGTTCCTGGTTCAGTGAGTGAAGTAAGGAGCTTCCCGACATGATATCTTTTAACACTGCAACATAAGAACTGTCCACAATATTAAAATAAAAAAACAGTACCCAGAGGGTATATTTCAAACCCTCTTTGTTTTGAAGCAGCCTCTAAGACTGCTGAAGGCCTGAAGACTTGCTAAGTAATGGTAAGTACAACTTATATACTTAATTTAATAATAACTGAGTTTATATTGATTTCAAGTTAACAATAATTTCATAAAACATATTATCTATTTTATAGTATTATGGGTAAATGTAAATTTATGCATTTATTAATGCACTTAATTTTTCCTTGCCAAGAAGCTACATGATTTCTCTGTGCCCTTTTTTGTCTGTAGTAGTTTTTCCTGTTTCCTGCACAGTCAAAAGCCAAAAATGCCTCTTTACCTATGAAAGATCTAGATATACAAATGAAGACAGTAGCAGTAGAGCTTCTAAGTGGCAAAGTTAACGTTGTTCCTCTGAGACGACACCAGAGGCTTCGGTATGGTGCGAACAGTTTTATGAGCACATTATGCACCAAGTCCATGGAGGAAAGAAAAAAATAAAAGACTTGCCTAGTGTTTTTGTTGTTGTTGTTGTTGTTGTTGTTGTTTTTTGTTGTTTTTTTGTTTTTTTAGTGAAGAAGAAGAAGGATGAATTATGACTTTTTTGGATGGTTGCACATGGCACCCACTGTGCCAGTCCAGAACTGCCAGAAAGTCGGCCACAGCCTCCACAAACGCCCGGGTGACGACGCACTTATCACAAAAAACGTTATGAGGAAAAGCCTTTCTTTAACAAGACGGGACACATTTAGAAGAGAGGCCCAGAACGCGGAGGCGGCCCCGCGCGGCCATTACCTGCAGGCCGCGCGCGGCCCTTTGTGAGGGGAAATGGCGGCGGGCGGCGCCTCCCGCGGCGCCCTCCTCCCCGTGCCGGCGGGAGGGACGGGGCCGCCACCAGCACCTGTGCCGGGAGCCCCGGGCGGGGGGGCGGGAGCCCGTTGCGCCGCCGGTAGCGGCGCGATTCGCCACGGCCCCGCGGCCGGGACAGCTGGCGCTATTGAAAGAAGCGCCTCGGGATTAGGCCGCGGCGCCGCGCGCTTCGGGGGCGCCGCGCGTCCCCATGGCAACGCGCGCGGCCTGCAAATTATCACCTCTAATAATAACCGGGAAAGTCGAGCTTATTTTATCCTCGTTATATCCATAATAAAAGAAAGGGGGCTGGGGGGGAGGGGCAGGGAAAATGAATGGAGGTCGAGAAGCTGGGAAATGTCATTACCTTGTCTGGGGATGAATAGTGGGGACAGATGGGAGGGCACGGAGTCATCCCAGGGGTTGGGTTTTGTTATTCTCATGCGGGGGTTTTCTTGATTTTGGGGAGTCCAGTTAAATCATACCTGGGTGCTGCTGCTTTTGACATGGGAGCAGAGCCCTTCAGCCCCATCCGGGCAGTTTCACAGCACAGCTCCACTCAAAATCCTGCAGCACCTCTTTCCTGGGGGGAAAAAAAAATGTATTTCTAAATGTAATTTCTTACTCAGTTTTAGGTAGTCAGCTAACCAAAGGCACTAGGCCCTTAGAAACAGCCAGCTCAGCAAAGAACGTTATCTTGCAACTGAGCTCCTACATATAGCAACTTTGCTTGATCCACCAGTGCAATTGGCCACACCTGATGGTTTCCTCCTTCCTCATGTGTTTAAAAAAAGAAAAAAAAAAGAAAAAAAAAAGTGAGGAAATGCACAGAAGTACGTAAAGCATTACATGAAAATGTTTCCTGAACTTTCCTGAACAAAACATTGTCTGTGCTTGAAGTATATTGCAAAAGTCAAGACATGATAAAGGAGGGAAGGAGGGAAAAGTGGTTTTTACCATCCTTTGAGCTAAGAAGTTGAGGAATCCTGCTTGTGAAAGGGCACGGAAAAGCAAAATTTAGAGAGTACCAGAGGAGTGAGGTGCTTCAGTCCACACCACCCCCTGACCAGAGCTGACACGGCACTCAATTCATGTCAATTCATGCAAGCCAGCGACCTTGGTGGTGCTGCAAGGATAATGTTTTCTCAAGGATGAAACATCCTGCTGTAATTCCCTTAGTGCACTGAGGGGGAACCTGCAGGCCTGTGACACCTAGCACTTCTTGTTTCTTTCCTCCCTTTGTAAACGTGTTTATTGTGTCCAGCTAAAACAGGTTTCAGTCCCAAACTTTACCAACATCCAGGGTTGTTCTCTGTCCTCTGGGACCCTTCCAGCCCCAGGGAAAAGCAGCCCTGCAGTGGGAGCAGCACAGAGGAGGACTCCCCAGAGAGCTGATCGCTAGCCCCAATAACGTCACAACTCCTGGTGCCAAGATGCCCTTAGGGGAGGTGAGCTAGAGCAGCATTGGGGTGCTGCTAGCTGTGCTTTGCAAGGAGGCCACCACAGCATCTGCTGGACCTGCCACCCAACAGCTCTTCACCTTCCTCCTCCTCGCAAGGCCCAGCAGCAGCACAGCCAGGACCTGGATTATCCCCCTGTATTGCAGGGACAGCCTGGCCTAACCACCCTCACGTTGTTATTAGGCCCTGCATATCCCATAATGGCCATAGGTGTCACGTTTGCCAAGAGCTGAGAGGGACTCTGTCCACTGTCAGCAGTGCAGCGCCCAGCACACACAGCTCTGTCTATTAAATTTGTTTTTCAAAGCGGATGGTATTCCTTTCAACAGTAAGACACATCATAACCATCAATATTTGAAAAAATACCGTCCAAACACAATTTGTTTAGAAGCAGATTTACAGAAAACACATCAAATCAGCTTCTCTCCAGGGCTTCAGGACTCTTACTCATCTGTTCTACATCAGGGGTTGCTGGCATGGTGAATCACAGTGCTGGTCTTCCGAATTTGATTTTTTTTTTATCTGCGTTTATGAAACTTGATAAGACATCCTAAGTTCACTTCAGTTGACTTTGTTTTATCTGATTGGCCCAGAGGGTTTTGAGCTTTCCCCTTCTGGAAACCGAACGACCTCCAGGCAGGGCGTCCTGCAGCATCTTTGGGCTCTGTCGTGCCCCTCTTGGGCTGCCGGCTGCTGCCTCCTTTTCTCCCCAGGTGCCACTGCAGCATCCTGCCTGTATTTAACCTTACTCCCAAGCAGGAGCTGGAGGGGCTGGGGAGGTCATCCACAGCTAGGATCTGTGTTGCAGCAGCACCAGAATTAACATCCCATCTCCAGGAGCTCCAGGGAGGTGGCTGCAGGTCATGGGCCCTTTCTCTGCATCATCCAGGGCATTTTTCATTTTTTCAAACAGGCAGGGGACACAGTGGCCTCAAGGGCCTTTCTGTCCAAAGCACAACTGTTGTCCTTGATACCTACTTCAGACTCAACGTTGCCAGTAGTTTTATAAAAAAATGAGTGCAGAATCTGACATACCAGGACCCAAACTGTGCAATGCCAATTTAGGACGATCTGAACTCAGCTCCCCAGCAGATGTTCATACCTAAAATGTTCGTAGTTGACATTACTGCAGATTTTGAAAGCAACCCTGTGAGTGAAACCTGCACGTGGAGGACTGGCCTCTCCGGTGCCACACCACCCTGCTACCACCAGCCAAGGGACAGCCCAGGGCACGACCTTGCTGAGGCTCCCTCTCATTCCATGTGGCATTCCCTGAGCTGCCGCAGTTCCTGACGGGCTGCAGGAGCCAGACAGATTTATTGGTGCTGTTAAAGGCAGTGAGAAATGCGGCAAAAACAAGAGGAGATGGAGCTAGCAGCTGAAGGCAGAGGGACAAAGGTGGAAGGAGAGTGTCAGTCCAAAATCAGCTGAGGTGAACAGGCAGGGGAGGTGGAGGAGGAGAGGGGAAGGACCTTTCTGACCAAGTGAGCTCTGGGATTTTGCTAATTCTCCCTGGAGACTCTGAGCTACAAAAATGTGAGAAGCTATTTCTCTAAAAGTCCATGTCCAATTCTAGCTTGAAAAGCAAAAGCAGAAACATGCATGTCTTCCTGCGAGCTGCCTGGAAAATATGATCCACAGAAATGCTGCAGTGCCCAAACTCTATTTAGCTGTTAGAAGTCTGCTTCTAAAAAACATACAATTAACAGGCTTGAGCATCTGGGAAAACCAAATGGTTTTAAAATAGACCATATTGTTGCTACTTTCATATCAAAAGCAATTTGAAAGAAAATAGATGTTCAACAAGCCACCATTTGAGCCTAAGTATCGCCCTGCTATGGGAAGTGTAATGCCAATACTTTGGTGCTACCCGTGAAAGACAGTGAAGTAAAGATAGTTTGCAACTTTGAAAACAAAATGCATCCAGACAATATGCCAGCTTTGCACCAAAAAAAGGGAAAATTTAACAGGGGTTAATGTGACTTGACAGCTAAGAGAGAAAAAAGAAAACCAAAATCTAGTGAGTTTCTTTTCCATCTTTGCTCTATTTAAGGATCAGCTCTGTCACCTCCCCCAAAAATGCACACAGGGAAAATGTTCCTGCAAGACTGCAATGTGATAGTGGGAAGAGTTAAGGTGAAATAAATAAAATAAAATAAAATAAAATAAAATAAAATAAAATAAAATAAAATAAAATAAAATAAAATGGACCATCCAGCAGTAAAAGGCTTAAATTTGTTTTCCTATTTCCATAACGTCCTTCATTCTGACCTTGGGACAGATACGGACCTGTTTTCCAAATGTGGAGCAAGGTGTTCCCAGCTCTGGACGCCCCCATTCCAGGTGTCTCCGTTTTTGCCAGTGACACTTTCCATCCAAACTCCTTGGTCAATGATCCGAGCCTCAGGAGGACACACTATTTTAAACAAGGGGCTGCATATAGACCCTGTTTAAGTTTATGCACCACTTTAATTAGGCTGCAAAGTACCTGAAGATGCTTGCATGCCCCCAGGGTGGAGCCCTGCTGCTCTCCTCGGCTGCCTGAATGGATGAATGAAGCAGAGCCACCAAGGCAACACCCCAGCATCACATTTGCTGGCTGTGCATGCTCCGTTTTGGAACTCAAGGATGTTGATGTCCGAGGAAAGCCAGAACAAAAGGACGTGCAGCTGGTGCCCCATTGCTGCCTCCTGAAAGGCCCCTCTCCAGAGCCATCAGCACGCAAAAATGAACAAGAATTTACACGTGTCAGGAGAGGTGGAGGAGGTGATGAACTGAAGCGGTGCCTCCACCCACGCCCAGACTGAGCAGTCCTGTCACAGGCAAAGGGAAGGCAGATGGGGAGAAATAAAAGCAGGAGAAAAATGCGTAACAATAACAAAACACAGCGTGACTAGATTGCCCCAGCCCTTCCTCTTGCACCAGGGAGGCCACCCGCCTTGCCCATGCCTTCTAGCATCACCAACATGCATACATAGGAGCCCATAGGTAGCAGGGAGCACCAGACCATACCTTAGTGAGTCCTGGCCCAGCCATAAGCTGGTGGCTTAGCTGATCTCCTAATATAGCCAAGGCCATGGGCAGGTTCTCCTGGAGAGTTTGCCACGTTTGGGTGGGATCTTTCTCTGCAGTGACTCTAATCCAGCAAGTTAATATGCAGCAAGAAACTCTCACTAAAACCAAAGGGGTTTTCTGAACTTTGTGGCAGGACGTATATCTCAGATCATGGTATATGGCCAGCACATGGTTCTCTGATGCTGCCAGCAGATGTGCCAGGGCACAGCTGCTTCCCTATCCGCATCCCCTTCTGCCTCCTTATCCTAATACAGACCACAGTTTTGGTGCGCCTGGAGTGAAAGAGCGTCTCCTTCAGTGAGTTTCCTGCCTGAGGACTATTCAGCATAGAAGAAATATCAAAAAAGATGATTTAATAAAAGGAAAGTGAGAAATTAAACACACCAGCGCACCAACATTAAGAAGCAAGGTGATAACAGGGGCAATGAAGAAGACCAGATTTCTTTGGTCACTCATTCACAGGCCGTTAAAGGAAGGACTTGAACGATATGCATAAGTTGAAGGAGGGTCAGCCTGAATGTGTGACTGCCAAGGCGGGAGAACTCTTATTGGGTTTTTATTATGTGTTATGGGATTTTGGTGGCTGTATATAAATATATATGTATAACATATATGGAATTTAGTATATGGGATGTTTAGGGGAAAGGCCAAAGGCAAGACAAGGAGTGAGTGGGGAAGGAACGAGCAAGGGAAAATGGAGAGAAAGAGGATGAAGGTTTGGATGTAAGCTGGCTGCTGGTCTCTACGCTTGTCTGTTTGGCCGCTGCAGTCCTGTCTTCTCATTAAATCCTATTCCTAACTGTTCCTTTCTGCTCTTTTCTAACAGTAAGTTAAACCTCATGTTTAACTGCTCATTTTCTATCGCATGTGCAAGTGCTGTGATCTCCAATTAACTTAACGTGTGCATGTGTGGCAGGCAGGAAGAGAACCCCGTGTCCTGGAGCCCGCAGGACTCAGCAGCTCCCTTAGCACGGAGCTCGGGATATGCAAAATTCCTCCTCCCATCCCCTCACTAGGGTCAGACGAGGTTCTGTGACTGTCTGCTTGCCTCAGAAAGGGTCCCAGTTATCTTGAAACTGCGGAATTTCTAGTTGCCTTTGCCAAGCACTCCGAGCTTGAAAAACAGGGAGAAGAAAACATTTTAAAAACTGCAGTCTAAGGGTTCTTCTAGCAGCATCCCGTAGCTTTGCTTCCTGATTGCTCCCAATAACTAAGGGCTCACCCAGTGCGTAGGAGGCCTTGGCTCAATTCCTCTGTCTGCAAGAGTCCACGACTACACATTGGGCTTTCCAACAGATATGTACGTGTTGTATGCAGGAGCAGTCTCTCCTCTTCCTTTGGCTCCAGACTACCTTAAATAGCCCCTGAATAAAAAATAAAATAGTTACATTCTCATGGCTGGCAGAAAAAAAAAAAAAAAGATGGGTCCTTGGCCAATTTGTTGAAGGTTTCTGAACCAAGGTGTCATGCAGGTCCATTAGGGCCTTTGAGTAGGATGTTCTCCCTGGAGGGTCTCGCAGTCTTCCTTGGACGTGCTGTTCCCCTCTCCAGGAAGAAACCTGCTTGGGACAGCAAGACATGGGGCTACATCTGCCTGGCATCACAAGGGTGACGTTTTAGAAGTTGTGGTAGAAGGGTCCATGTGGTAATGCTGCTGCTGTGGGTTGACATCAGGCTCTCTACAGATCCCATGACACCTTGTACTAGGCAATGTCAAGAATGCCTAAAGAGCATTTTGTCTGCTCAATTTTGCTCATGTGATGGTCCTGCAGTGGCAGATGGAGCATGCTAGGACCTGCCAATGGCCAAACTGAGTGCTCCCAAAAGTCAGGGCAGATCCAAGGTTTCCTCCTGCCCATCCATGCTGTTTCCTGATGCACCAGTGGTTTGTCCCAATCCCAATATCACTGTGCTCCCAAGGATAAATGAGTTCAATAGATGGGAAGCTTGGTCTTGAGACTACTCTTAAAAAACAATGTAGATATAGTCTAATCCTTGAGCCAGGGAGTGCTTGACTGTTCCTAAATGTGAAATAGCATCACTAGGCAAGTGATGGAAACTTAAAAATGGCCTGGTGTTTAAGGCACCCTCCTGGGAAATAAGGTTAAAAATCGTATGAAGTTAAAATTTGTGTGTGCCTGTCACGGGTTCTATTCTCCAAGTTTGCTATCCAGATTGATGCACTCCTGTCTAGTAAGGAAAAGTTGTATAATTATAACAGTCTACAGCTACATTTTCACCTTAGGCTCCTTTTACAATTACATTCTCAAAACATTTAATGAGTGCTAATTGATTCTCACACCACCTCTGCACTGTAGCATCATCTTGCATTTAAGATCAGCCACCCACATGCACCCAGGAGTAAAACCCCAAGAAAACTGGGACTGCACTAATTACTTATATTGCTTTCTGGTGTGTGACCTTATGGACTTTATGCTTTCAAGCCATTTCCACTTTCCTTCATGACTAGAAACATTTTTTTTTACTGGTCAAAAATGTATCTCATGTAATCACTTGATTTGCAAAGCTGAGACTTAAAAATAATCGCATGCTTGGTAGTTAATAGATTTTGTGGTTATTGATGTATTTTACAGAAAACTCCGTTCTCCACACCTTGCAGTTCTGTGTTCAGCCACAAACCACACAAGTCTGATGTATTGCAGTGAGGCTATCATCTCTCCTCAGCTTGCAACGCCTCCTGAGATGTCTAGCTCGGGAGGTCCCACCTGCCCAACGCCTGGTGGTTGGCTTGTACTCACACTACACCGTCCCTATGGAAAGATAAGGTCCATTTGCTGACAGCTGTGTACTGATGATGTAAGTAACTAATTGTAGGAGTCAATCCCTGCTGCGAGGAACCAGGCGCTTCGTTCATCACTCCTGGTGCTCCTCAGCCCGTCGGCAGCACCATAGTGAGTCCCGAGCACAGCCCACGCACACCACAGAGGAGAGGGTGGGTCCCCTCCCTCTCTATCTGATTTCAATTTCTGTCCCTACAGTAAATTATCAGTACTCGGAATGCTCCTGGGCACTTCCCAGCCTAGCTGCCTCTCATCCTCTCCCTCCCACGTTAACAGCAGGTCTTCTATCCGCAAGTGGGGCCAAAGCAGCTTGACAAACCCTGATCCAGCAACTAAGGAGTCTACTTAATGATCACCCATTGCATTGTTTTTCCCTGAATTTGCATGGTTTAGTGCCCTCCTGGTTTTGTAAGGAAAGCCATATCTCACGCGGTGAGTCGGTGGAGTCAGGCTCCAGGCTCCCTGCCCCAGCCCTCACAACCAGCCTGCTGTTTGATTTTGAACACACAGTTTCTCCTGTCTGCCGGATTCTTTTCTCAGCCGCCTTTCTGAAAACAGGACATATGGCTTACAAGGACTTTGAGAAAACCTTTGACAATTCCCTCATGAGATGCTATTAAGGAAACTAAGTAGTCATGGGGCAAAAGGTATTGTCATAGAAACTAGCTAAAAGACAGAAAGCAGAGAGTATGAAAAATGTTCCCTTTTTTAATGTAACCAAAAGCTACCATCGAACTCACCTGAAATTTTCTAACAATTTTCCAGTGAAAAAGACAGATTTAAAAAGAATGTTTCCATTGGGAAATGTTGTTTTTGCAAGAGGTGTTTTTATGTGTCTTTGTGCATGTGTGTGTGTATGTATTTGTATTTATATACATATGTGTGAGTATGCATTTACATTAGCATCATAAAAATCAGAATGATTGCTTACTTTCATATATATGTCCTATATGAAGCTGAATATGAACTGTATAAACAGATCCACCCTTAAACTCAGGAAAAGATGGGCACTGGTTTCCAAGAAGAATAAGGTATTTTAAGTCATCATAATGCAGCAAGCAGGGAATCCTGGAAAATCAATGAAAAAGCTTCAAGAAACACCCTGAGGTCACCCAGGCCATCGAGCTATGCCAGTGCAGTGCCCCACCTGCCTCTGGAATTCCTGGGAGCTGGTGGGTAAAGGTGTCATCCCGGAACCCGAGGCCCTTTCTTCCCATTGCACCAAAACAGGCAGAATTTGCAAGCTTGACATGCAGCCAGGTGTGTCTTTTCCTGCAGAGCATCCGTAAAGATTATTTAACAGTGCTTTATCAAGAATGCGTTTCTGCAAAACTCCAGCAGAAACATTTTCTTTAGGTGACAAGTTCGCTATCACCACTGTATTCATCTTCCGAATAAATAAATTGTAGCTTGCAATGGGACTAGACTGATGCTGTATGTTGATGGTTTTGCCTCAGGTTGGCCGGGGAATTAACAGCAACACTATAAAAATCTACATAAATTTTATCAGTGCAGTTACCTATACATTTCTATTCTTATAGTATATAAATATTCTTATAGTATTTAACTAGTATTCTTTTGTATATAACTAGTATTCTTTTGTATATATATAGTATATAACTAGTCTTCATTTTTTTGTAAATGAATAAACAATTACTACAATTAACTCACAAATATTTAACTATCCCCCCCGCTCCTTCTCCCCCCCCAAAAAAACCACAAAAATTGATGAGTGAAAGAGACATATTTGGGCTTTTGGGGCAGATATAAAGACATGATATGAAGTACTGAATGTGATGCTTACTCTATCCATCACTCCACAAAAAAATCAAAAGATCACAAATCCCAGCTAGTTCAGTGAAAGCCTGTGTAATGTACAGTGAGATAAAGTATTACGACAAAAAAAAGGGATAGGAAATAACACCAAAACTGCTAAAACATCATCAGAAAACCCGCTATTTGCCACGATACAAAGTCGTCGTGTTATTTAAAACAAACCTGGCACCTACAGGCAGGGCGATGCTGAGACCGGCACGTCACTGCCATGAACCGGCTCAGTTCTGATCTCAAAAGCCCTGACCTGCCTGCTCACATTAATGTTATGCATTTCCCATATAGATGCCGTTTAACAACTGGATGTGGCTCTCCCATCCACTTTTTCTTTCAGTATATGGGCCAAACTATGCCTGTGCTATAACCCTGTGAACTCAACGTTGCAGAGGGAACAAATCCAGCCTGTAACGAGGCTCGTGGTTACGAGTGGAGAATTCCCGTCAGGCTGGAACCAGACAAAAAGGAACGGTTTAGCTTCAAAGTTATTTTCATCTAAAAGCAACCAACTTTCCAGCTCCTGCAAATGCCATATTTTATTCCCCCAATTACACTCTCATCAAAAGCATCTTGCCACAAATGACATTGAAAGCACCACTTATAGAATTTCAATAACTGATGAATGGAAAAGGGAAGGTCTTTTAAGAGTTGGTGTTTTTTTAAACTCTTTTCAGAGGTGAAAAAGCTTTTAAAACAGCCTGAGAAAGTTAAGGAGCACTTCACAGTAGACAAAACTTTTTTTTTTCACCATATTGATTATGGTGAAGGGAGATGTTATTTTTTTTTTAAATAGGCTTTTTTTTTTTCCCAAAGAAAAAGAAAGATGGGTAAAAAGTGCTACCAAGGTCCACAGTGGAGTCAATAAGAGCGTACTTGTACTCTTAACAAAGAGCCTCACTCTGCCATCACTTCGCTTCTCTGCTTTTCATCATGTGTTCATTAAAGTTGGCTGAAAAAAAACCCAAGATTTCTGCTCATGCAGAAGAAAAGGAAGTTCGAAAACAAGTAAGTCCCCGAATTATAAAGTGTATAAAGGCTGTTTTCCTGGGGCTTTTCACTGCGAGCAGCTGCCTTCTTGACGGGCGCCGCGGTGTCGAAGGGGGCAGTCGCTGGCAGGCGTCCCCCCGGGACGGGCGCACTGGGGACACGCTCTGCTTTCTGTGAGCGCGCCCACCAAACTGGTGACACGGCAACAGGAGCTGTTGGAGGCAGATGGATGAGCAGGGGGATTTCCTAAGTAATAATTGGAGGAAAACAAGTTCCAAAACTTGAGGAAAACAAGTTCCAAAACTTGAGGAAATCAAGATGTATCCTGTTCTGGAAGAAATCAGAGGCTTTGGGGATTGTTTTCCACACAGATCCACCTCAGCTTAATGGGACACAGACCTGCAAAGACAACTCTCTGCTACAGCTTCATCCAGGTCAGGATCTGAGTTTGAGACCTCTTACCTCAGAGGTAACCATCTGGTTAGTGACTATATGAAGACAGAGTTCCTATACTGACTCAAAGGAAATTCTCTCTACAAAGAGTTCTGATTATATATATATTTAATATAAATTAACTTAAAATGGGAAAACTTTTTAAAATACCCCCCCCCCGAGTGATAATATTAACTCCAGCTTCCCTTTTTGCCACCCTCACAAAGTCAAACAGCCATGCCATATACCTACTATCAGTAACATTATGTTATTGAATGCTCAATTTTGTACGGCTTGGCTTCACAGTGCGGGTCACACACCTCTGCACCACCACGTCCCGCTCACAGAATCCCAGAATCCAGGGATGGTTGAGGTTGGAAGGGACCTCTAGAGATCCCCCAGTGCAGCCCCTGCTCCAGCAGGGACACCCAGAGCTCGGGGCACCCGGTCCCATCCCGGCGGGTTGGGAGATCTGCAGAGCAGGAGCCTCCGCAGCCTCCCTGGGCAGCCTGGGCCAGGGCTCGGGCACCCTCACACCAAACAAGTTCTTCCTCACGGCCACATGGAGCTGCCTGGGCTGCAGCTTGTCCCCATGTTCCTCCTTCCCTGGTGAAGATACCATGGGATACATGGGGCCATGTAACTAAAGGAAGCTGGCATTTTGTCAGATGGATATTGCAATTTTAAATGTAACCAACTGTCCCTGCCCAGTTAGTTTTGCAGCTACAGTTCATTGCAGATTCATGAGGTGCAAACGTGCGCTTCTGTGATCGCTTTCCTGCTGAATTCCTTCCATGCTTTTGATTGTGTTTTCCCTTTAATCTAAAATTAGTTGCCTGAATTGAGAAATACATGCCTTGCTCTTGTTTATGAAAAACATACCATTCATGTTTATACCCTCTTTCTACTTCCAAAATCAAAAAAGTGTTGCAAAAACTAGTCAAGGTTGCTAAGTAACAATGAAATTTACAAAACCTGTGCTGCACTTGGAGGTAAGGACATAATGAGAGTAGTTAAGAACATCATAAATTTTCTTACAAGCAAACAAAGCCATTATTCTCATCAAATGAAATGAAGCAACTTAAATTTCATTCAGAGACTTAAAACATTTTTATAGGCATTTCATTCCATTGTGTGGATATTTCTTTTGGAGCGATGCAATCAGATGGGAAATCGTCGTTGCAGTGAGTAAAATACAGCAGTTATAACTCAGCACTTGCAGGGATCCATGGAAGAGCTTGCAGTTAACTTAATCCTGAGCAGGGGCTATAGTGGTTTTAATGGACGGGTGTAATTTTTCTCCAAGTGAGCCCTTGGGTTTGTAAGAAATAAATGTTTCAGCAGGGCTCAGCTGCTGCAGCCCTGCAGCCACCTCCAGATGTTCCCTGGCATCTAAGGTAGACGCAGTCCCATCCAGATGTTCCCTGGCATCTAAGGTAGATGCCTTGGAAGGGATGAACATCTTGTCCTACACAGAAAGCATTGGCAGGTCCCAAATAAAAATGTGTTTCATCCTCCAAAAACACCAGTCACACAACAACTGATTCACCTGATTGTGCCAGCGATGCTTGAATTTTGTGACTTGTTTGGAATGTCTTTTTATTATTATGACTACTGTAATGCTCAGACACCTCTAAATCATTGCCTTTCCCTCAATGAGCCAGTCACTGTTTCTTCTCCACTGCACGTCCCCGGGCTGGGAGCTGCTGCCCTCACAGCGGCTACTGCAGGAGAGCCCCAGCTCTTCATAGAATCACCAGCATCAAAGAACTACAGAAACGTGGGTCAGGAGGGAGCCCTGGAGGTTTCTGGTTCCACCTCCTGCTCCGAGCAGGACTACCAGCAGCAGTAAGACAAGTTGCCCATGGCTTTGCCTATCTAAGTCCTCATAAAAAACGGTTTTTCTGGTGCCCTGGAAACTCCCAAGCCAGAGTTCAAGGACTCCTGGAGAAGACCTCCCTCCGCTGGTGGTCGCTGCCCACCTCTTCCTCCTGCTCCTCACCTTCCTGCGGGCCCTCTGCACTGTCTCCATCTCCTGGCAATCCTCAGCAACTGAAACTCAACCACGATGACTTCTCCTTGTCGCTGACCATCACCCTACAAGCTCCCGAGGAGCCACCGAGCCACACGTTTCATTTTGCCTGACTAGTGAATGGCCCTTGCCCCAGTTACAAGTGGAAACCAGCAAAGCAAACTCAAGTGGGTAAACCAAACCTTTGAGTTTTGCAGCGGGGCATTCTTTGGAATGAAAAATCCTTTGGAAGGAAAAATATTCCCTTTATTTTTCAGTTTGGCTTTAGCATTTACGTATTTATTTGAACTGTGGAGACATATTTTTCATTAATGAGTAAAACCCAGCACTTTCATGCTTGTTTTTCTGATCTCAGTGTATATTACTATGATCAGAAGAGGATCTTACGCTGAAAGCTAGCGCCTGCACTTTGGAGATGAGCAAAAGCGGAAACTCCATTTCCCTATGGCTTTTAACAGTATTCTGGAGCAAAATTCAAATCTGTATTCAAACAAAGGAAGGGAGTAAATTACTGCTGGGACCTAATATTTCCTCTCTGAGGGAAGCTATTTCTTCTTGTCACCTTTATTATTTCCACGCGCTTCATAATTCTGGTATTACTATTGCTCATTACACATAACCTGGATTGATCATTTCTACTAATTTTAGAAGCAATAATGAATGCAGCACGGCTGATGCTAATTGATGTTTTCTCGCTGTAATGAATGGTTTGACACGGATTCTGCATGCTGCCTCTTTCTGGGTCAAGCAAGAGGTGAAGCCAAGTGGTGCCATTTGGGGCTGGCAGACACCTCAGGGCCCACTAATAACACACAGTTCTGTTCAACAGCGCCCGTGCACTGGATATATATATAAATTTGTATCTAAAAATCCAGCCAAGGCTGGATGTGAGTGCGGTTTCCTTGCTGCAAACCAATGGGGCAAGGGGTTTTTTGCTGGATATACAAGTCCCACTAAGGTGATTTGGAAAATGGAGCAGGGATTGACCTGCCCTGTAGCCAGCTGTGTTTAGCAGGCAGCAAGATGTGTGAGCAGCAGATCAATAGATGAGCACGGATCAACCTCAGCATAGGGACTGCTGACCCACATGCTGGGGATGCTGCTGCACATGCAGGAAAAGCACAGGAATAACCAGGGGCCTCTCCAGAAATGAAGCTGAGCTGACCCCAGGCATGAGCACGGAGCGCCAGGATGGGGCATTCAGTCCAGCCAACAAAAGCTCACTCGCTTTGCACAGCTTCGGCCTTTCCAGGCAGAATATTTCTTTCTGATGTTGAAACTCCAGCTCAGACACCGCAGGTTGTCTCTGAAATTAAAACTGTTGGAAAAAGATGGACGTGGAGAGGATTTTCTTTGAGTGCCAAAAGGCTGCGTACGTCTTTGTAGTTTAGATTTCAGTGATTTCCTGTGTTGAAATGTGAAGGATGTCAAGTAGCTCCATATTTGTCCAGAACTGGAAGAAAAAATAGCACTAAATTTATAGAAATGCTTGCCAGAGTACAGCTCAAAGAAACCCGAACCAGAGAAGAGCTGCCGTGGAAGAGAGATTGAATTAATGGGATGCAAAGACAAATTTTTGAGCTGCTTTCCTGCTCGCTGGGCAGCATGGCACATCGTGAGCAAGGGACTCGCTCCCTTACCTGCTCCAGAGAAGGAGGCAGCATCTTGTTCTTTTCTTTCCCATCTATATCCCTTGCCATCCCTTCCTAATAATTTGACCTCCACTTACTGGGTTAGAGGAATTGATCATGAGCCGAACTTGCACTGCTTTGGGGAATTCAATTACTTAAGAGGTTTGATATAATTGATTATAACCTGTCAACAAGCGCAGCCGCCTGGCTCAGGAGCATCGGGCTGTGCCATCGGCATCGGTGCATGTGCCTGGCCGAGCTGGGGCAACGAGGAGCTGACCTGGGTGCAACCCAGCACTGGGCAAAGGAGGACGCCCCAGCACCCTGCATGCATTAAATGCCACCAAGAATGCCCCAGAATTCCTATTTATAAACAAGGTCCCATTTCCCATTGCTAGCTCAATTGGTTTTACTGTTGCTTTGGTTTTCTTGCTTGCAATGTTATGGTCCAAATTAATTTGCTGCGACCTTGGATCGGGCAAATGCAGCTCCAGGATTAACCAGCTTTTCCCCTTGGAGACAGCAAAATATTAACACTGTTCATTGTGCCAGGCATGAGGCAGACCTCATCTGAAACGGGGCTTATAACTTAGGTCTCCTGTGATCATGAAAGATTAATTCAGGCCCATATGGGTGCAGAGGGAGGAGCCTGGTTTATGAGAAGAGGGGGAAACCAAATTCATCATTGAAAAGGAAACTAAAAAGTGCTAAGCACTAGGAGGAAGGAAGAGCTCTGTAAGGTAAAAGACATTACTGGCACAGGAGACAGTGGAAATTGAATTGGAAAGGGATTCACTTTGTGTCAAAATAAGGAAGAGCTTTCTTAACATCAGAGCTGAGAAGGTTTTGGATGACACTCCCAGTCACAGCCAAGGAAGTGAGGGACTTCAGGATGGCAGCAGCTGCTGGGTTGTTTAGCTGCCCGGTCCTGATTCTCGTGTTGCAGTATCCTCTCCTGCAGCAGGCGACAATGCAGGTTTTACTTGGCGTCTTGAGCTTCAGGAGGCAGAAGTCACCCTCTTTTATTGCATGAAGCCATGATTATGAGGGTATTTGCACCATCTATTTTAGATGTCTAATTTATGAGCATGAAATACGCACCTAGATGCTCTATCAGTCAGGTCAATGAGGTCCCACAAGATGCTTCAAACCACTTAGTCCCATTAATCATCCCAGGAGCATATGAGGTCTCTACATTGCTCTCCATATAACCACTTAATTAACCAAGATGACAGACATGTGACAGGAGCCGAATCTGGCTCTAAATCCACATCTTGGACACAGTGACTTCAGTTTTGCAAGTTGCACTTCCACTGGCACCATGTCCTTATTGTGGTGAGGCCACATCTCAGTTCCAGCTCCAAAGCCTGGTAGATCATGAGAGGCACGAAGGCTTAACAAGGAGTTGTCCATCACAACAGCTGGGTGCTGCAGGGGTGGCATCCCAGCACTGGGAAAACTAGATGTTCACATGGGATGTGAACCTGCATTTTGGAGCACTAACAAAAACTCCTTGAAAATCTCTCTCTTTTTTTTTTTTTTTTTTTTTGACTTGCATTATGACCAGCCACTTTTGCAAATTTTAAATCCCTTGTACAGAGGAAGACTTTCTCGTCTGCAGGAGCAGATGATGATAAGCACCCCAGGGTACAGAACAGATATTACTCAGCGTTGGTCAAGCAGCACAATGCCACCACCAGGTTATTTGCACAAAGCTATGTATTTATTATCTACACAGAAAATTTGGGTTTCAGCATCCCAGGATCACCTGTAATAAGTAGGTGTCAGCTTCAAAAAAGATCCCACTGCTAAGCACTGCCAGCTGGCTTCCCCACCACAGGGATTTTTTAAAATCTTAATATACATAAAGCAGAGTTAAGGCACCGTCAGAGAAGTGAGACCAGCTTCTGCAACTGCAAAGGGAAATCTCACTGGTTTTTGAGGCACTCAGTAGCAGAAGGCAGGCAGACTCTTTTAGAGAAAGAACTCAGCATATTTAGTTTTCAAGCAGGAAATGTTATATAAAGAGCTAAAAAAATATTCCCCAAACTGCTAGACTGAAGAAAACTAGACCAAATGTTGTTTCTTTTGGTTAGGGAAGGAAAGAAAAAGGGGAAAAAAGTATGGTCCGGTGCTTATTTGAAGTGTCACCACAAAGGTAAAAAATCAAGACGTGTCCTTTAGAGCAACCTGCATTTACTTGGCCGGATGTTTGGATTTAATGTCCTATGCTATCCAAATCTGCTCAAGTTAATGAATTAATAGCAACCTGCCTGCAGCTCGCTTGGACATCGTTTGTCTCAGCAGTTAATTTCAACAGCCCCCATCAGGCCGTTGCAAAGAGACCCGAAGGACACTCGCCCACCAGCTGACCACGGTGCTAATCCCTCGGAAGCAGATGGGCTGCGTTTCACACACCGCACTGCTCCTCTAGCGTGCCTGGGCTTCTGAACCCAAGAAAAGACAAAAAACTTCATCTCTGCCCATTTTCCCCAGTCTTTGAACACTGAGGTAGAAGATAAAATTATTCCCTAACATTCCGCACTATCCTTTCATAGGATAAAGGATTTTCCCGCTGAGCAAACAGCGCTGGCCAGACTCTTCCTCACCATCTCGAGACTTGAGAAAACACATCTGGGCCACATCTGCTGTCCAGCTGAAGAAGAGCTATAGCTTCAAGTGAGTCACCTTGAGCCAGGGAATGGCACTCACCGGACGCCTCCGAGCACCAGTTAAACGCTAACGAACTGGAACTAACGAATGTCCGGGAAGGCGCCGTGGACAGATGAGTGACTGCAAGGGCTGCGCTGGGACATCTGTCTGGAGGTTGACCTTGGGGTCCTGAGCATCAGGAGGGTGCAGGTGGGGAGCACGGTCCTTCCTCGCTCCACCATGCCCTTGACCAGCTGCTTCAAACACGGAAAGCTGGGCGAGAAGAGCAGCCCTTGTCCTTCCACAGCGCAGATACCTCCAACCTAACCAAGGAGGAGAAAGGGATTATGAAAAAAAACACATTACATAAATGTCCAACATGATGTCAAAACACCTCAGGAAGGCCCCTAAACACCAGAGAAAGGAAATCTGTTTCACATCCAGCTCCTGAGGTGGCAGGAGTGGCAATAGCACAGCAGAAAAATGGAAAAGAGAGGCCTGCAAGACACCCACACTGCAGGCGGGTGCTGTTGGAGACCGCCGTGCACTGGTGGTGTACTCAGCTTGTTAAACTCAGCGGACATCTGCCACCCCATGTGAGAGTCCATCGCGTCTCTTGGCCATGCTTGCTGAGATGAACAACCTCCAGAAAACTCACAGGGTCCCTTTCAGGACTCACGAACAAGCAAACAAAACAAGCCACCCAACAACTGAATATTGACCTCCGTAAAAACATATTTTTGGGGTTGCTTTGACTGTGTTTCTATGCAGGGGATTTATGCATGTTTCTCAGGTCCCACTGACCCCAGGTTCCTTGCACCACCCCAGTGAAGCTCCCTTCAAAAAGCCTTAGGAGAGCTGAGCATAACCTCCTAGGCAAAGACCAGAAGAACAGACCAGATCCCACCTGCTCTGGGTCTAAAGACCCAGAAATGAAGTTGCTGACACTGTCCTGGTGACCAGGGACAAGGACTCTTCAGCTCTGGCCTCCCTGCTCTGCTCCCACAGGACTTGCAGCTGCCTCTCTTTGACACTCAGCTCATGTAGGGAGAGATGGCCATGAAATGGAATCGTCACAATGGAATAGCCACAATTCCTGCTGGGATTTATCAGAAATTAGGCTAAAGTCAGAAATGGTGGGCCCATAATATACAAGCATCACATTCCCCTTCAGCGTAAAGCAAATGTATAGTAACAAGAGCACAACGTACGGTCTCTAATACGCTTCTGCAGCAGCCACATGGTGCTATTTTAAAAGAAATGTTCCGTATACATCTCCTAGAATAGCTGCTGGCAGGTTAAGTGTGCAGACAAAGAAAGATCATTAGTCACGCGCAACAATTTATTATAAGTAAATAAGAAGGATAATGAAGGTTTTACTATTTCATCTAACAGACACATAAGAAAACACTAATTAGAGTCTTTACGCTGAGCGGGACTCTTATCCTACTATCTAAATATTTATTCTGTGCTAATTGCTAAGTGTGTGTGTGTGTGCGCGCCCGCAGAACAAGGGGCTGATGGCAGACACAGGCTGAGCACTGCAAATAATGTGCAGCACACATCTATACGTGCCACTGCTCTGGTGCACAGATACGGTCCCCTCCGCCAGGCAGGGGTGAGGGGAAAACAGAGAGCGCTTAAGGAAATAAGTTTGATTTTTTACTTTTTTTTTGGTGCAAGTTCTGGGAACATTTATCAGGAAACTCGGCTCCTCCACTGAGAAATCACTTTCTCTGCTCGGACATTAATTTTTCTTTCACTTTGAACACAGGAGGAATATTTATTTACTGGTCTCCTGAGCAACTTTTATATTATATTTGCCGTTGTTCAGCAACAATAAATCTTGTATTTGACTGCCAGT
Organism: Nothoprocta pentlandii; assembly: GCA_013398315.1. NCBI lineage: Eukaryota > Metazoa > Chordata > Aves > Tinamiformes > Tinamidae > Nothoprocta > Nothoprocta pentlandii. The sequence continues at coordinate 934,265 of VZSG01000286.1, forward strand.
AGCCAAAGATTACTGGTGTCCTATTATAGCAAAGTATACGAAGTTATGTACTGCAATATGCACAAATCTGAATGTCCACGGCCTTGAAATCACGTTGAAAGAAATTAATTGCAATTGTGTGAATTTGTGTAACTGCAATATGGGTAAAATTGGGGTTTAGATGTTATGTTTGCATTTGTGTTATGTTTGCAATTGGGGTTTAGATGTTATATTTGCATTCCTCCGCATTTGGAGAGGGGCCATGGACAGAAAGCCCTTCCTTGGCCAATATTGAAAATCTGTTTGACTTCGCCACGGACCCTTCTGAAAACTCCTTAGTGCTCTGGGAGAATAAACAGATCCCGCTGTAAATTGGTGCTTTGGGGATCCATTGTGGCTCGGAGTTGGGACGAGTCCTACCCTGGCTGAAGAGGCTCTTTCACGAGCCGGCGGCGCGGGTCGGCGGCGCTCATTCACTCTCGGGTGGCCTGGCTCCGACCATCCATCCTCCTGGCATCCCCCTGACAAAGGCTCCTTTGGAGCAGGCGCTATTAATTTCCCAAACGGAGTTATCTCGCGCTTGTTCCCAAAACAAAGATTCATTTGAGGCCGTCGGAGGCGAGAGGATATTGGAATTAGTCATTCCCTCTCGTTTGCTTTCTCCCACGCAGTTTTCCCCGAGCTTTCTCCTCCCTCTCTGTCCTCTCTCCCCCTCCTAAAGCACGGACCAGTCCCGCTCCACAGCCCTATCTAAACCAGAAATAAGTGTTGGCTCTTGCATTGCAGCCTGGACTGGTAAATCATGCAGTTGTTTCATTCTCTTATATAAATATCCCCCTGATTTATAGCTGGCAAGGCTAAATCTGATGTGAAATGTATTTCTTATGGCACAGGGTGCTGCAAGGAGCAGGGAACTGGGGCTGGAGACCTGACCACGGAATCACCTCCACTGGTTCTAACATACTGGAGCTGCCGGTTGGCCCTGGAAGCTGCTCAATAGGTGGTGAAGAAAGAAGTGACTGGACACATACCATTGTAGATATTGCCTCCTGTGGTCACCTGAGCTGCTACGTGAGCCTTGCTCGCCTTCCTGTCATCATGTTCCCACCAGCAAATGTGGGGCAACCTCCCCAAGGCAAAAACCTGCCCTGCTCCGCTTTGGGAAGCCCAGGTCTGCTCAGGTGCCACCAGGCACGTATTCATCCGGCTCCCAGGAACATCCCTCTGCTCTGGGAGAGCGGCTGTTGGCCGTGAAACCTGTTGGGCTTCCCCTGCAACCTCACCAGGTTTAGCTGTCCACGCCAAACGCTGTCCTGTTGTATGTGGGTCAAAGGCAGAATCACTGGGGATGGGAAAAACCCTTGAAGGAGGTCAGGCATTTCTGAGGATAAAGTCAGGGAAAGACCTGGCTTTTTTTCTCTTTAGCAAAGAAATAACATATCTAGGTATATATATCCACCTTGAGCCTTTTTCTTTGAGGAATAGCAGTGCCTGCTTGCTTTGGAGCAGGAGCTGAACACCAGCAACTGCAAAACCCGAGGCAGCCCATACAGTAACGGCTCAGCTGCCTTTTAGGCATGCTTTTCAATATTGCTTTTAATTACCTGATCCCATATGGCTCCTTAGCAGGCGGATGGTGGGTGATGGAAACTGCTACCTGCTCCCTGGGAGAGCTGCCTCCAGCTCTGCTGTCCTCCACGGCAAGGGATGGGTGAGCAGGGAGGTCTCCAGCGCCTCCCAAACCCCTGAATTTAATGAAAGTTGAAGATGTGACACCAATACGTCTCCTTGGTACGCTGAACTGTGCTATTAAAACCTCTGCTGAAGGCTTTCCTGTTCCTCTGGGTCCCTTCTTTGCAAGGCATGGAACGTTATTTATCATAGTCCAAAGAGCAGTGACAACTTATATGGTTCATGTTCAACCCTGCTCCCCACTGGCATCGTCCCCTCTACAGGCAGACAGGTCCTGAAGAGCAGGGAAGCAGCCTCCCCAAAGCCCAAAGCTGTGGAGTCTGCTTCCTTGGAGACGCTCCAAAGCCTGGACACAGCTTGAGCAGGGGCTTGAAACAGATGATCTCCACAGGTCCCTTCCCACCTCAACCCTCTCAGGAGTCTGTGACCTTCCTCATCTGCCGTGGTAGCAGAGGAGACACCTCGTCCAGCTTGCTGCAATACCCACGTCATCTCTCCTTGACGTCTTGACGTCATCTCATAGCCACGTCACTACCGTTCCCTGCTCTTCCCACACCTCCTTCCCGCTCCTGACCTGGGGTTGCTGGAAATGGTGATGCTCCATTTGTAGCCCCACATGACAGCAAAACTCTGCCCTGAGTGGCACGTGGATGGAAACTGGAAGGGCTGTGGCCTCGATGGAGCCAGGAAGTGCATCGCAAGCATTGGATCAACCTGGCAGCTTTAGCAACATCCTACGAGACATCACACCTCTATTAGCTTTATTTTTCCATCCCTGCAAGCCCGTATTCCCTGGCAGAAATCTCTTTATCCTGCCCGGCAGCTCCCAGGGATTATTCCTCAGTGCGGTCCAGAAAAGCGAGCCCAGCGCCGGCCTTATTCCCACTTTGCTGCACGGAGAGAGGCGGCAGACTGAGAGGAAGCGATTTGGCTTGATAATCGGCCGCGTATCAAAACATTTCCATTGTCAAGGTTTGGGAGGGAAGTTGCCAGGTTGCGATCGATAAGCTGCGAGGGAAACAAGGACTCCTTTAAGACGCATTTTTTTTGAAGGAATGAAAACATGAAAGCTGCAGATCTAAAAAAGAATGTCAGCTGGGAGAGCAGTCAAACCACATAATGATAAAAACGAATGACAGGAACAGCTTTATGTAATTTTAGATTCATGTAACAGATCAATGCGAATAAGGAAACCCGTTTTTCTACGAGAGGTGATTTGTGAGTAGGAGAAGAAAATGATGGCAATATAAATATTGGAGAGGTAGAAAAGGAAAGCTGAAACATAAAATCTCACTCAAAAGTTAGAATTCCTGAAAAAAAATCTCCCATTCCTTAAACAGGCAACTATTTACTGACCATCCTGCTTGCGTTAATTGAAGTCAGCTTAAAAAAGATGTGAATATACTCAAAGGCAATAAAATCTGTATCTTGCTCTGCTTAATGCTTTTGTGTACTGGTTTTGTATAATGTTTAAGCTGGCTATCTTCCATTTGAAGCAATAATTTAACATGTGCACAGTAACGTGGACTTTTGCTCTTAGGAAGTTGCTCAGCGTGCTTCTTATAGTGTTCACGTTTGACCAGTTTGGGTGATTAATCAAAAGAGCAATTGAACTGGCTTACTGGGAGATGCTTGCAATCGACTGCTTTATTAGCACAGCGAATTTTGCTATTTTCAGATTACTTTTCATGCATGCTTGGCAAGGGGAAATATCCTTGCAAACTCCTGCCTGGCACTCAGACCCTTCTGTGCTCATTGCCACCACACTTGGACTTTGCCCAAACTGGGCCCGTGATGGGGGCTCCGAAGCCCCAGCCTGTCCCAAAGCAGGTGCCCTTGGCCCGTTTCTTCCTTTCTGGCACATAGGCACAAAATCAGTCTGTCCATCTCCTTCCATCTATGTGCCCTAGCGATGCTTGTTCCCAGCTGCGTGCCAGCACGGTCAAGGTAAAAACTCATTTTTCTGCCGCGTCCTTGGCAAAGAGGCAGCGCGCGCAGCCCCGAGCCCTGCGGCAAAACCTCGTGGGCTCCATCGGTTGGATTTTGTCGTCTGGCAAAGTTTCCAGCGGTCGGCCCGAGCGCACGCTGGGCCAAGGAGTAAACTCCATGGAAAGATGACTCAGGGGTTTTTCAATTCCCGGCTGGCTTGCCAGGGAAAGTCACGAGGTGCTTGCAAAGAGATTTCTGGATAGTGCCTGGCACAAAGACCCGCAGTCTCTGCAGGGGAATGTAGTGATGCCTTCCCTCACCAGGAACTACGCTAAATATTTTGTGTTCTACCAGCATCACGGTGCTGCACACAACTTTGTGTGGCGTGGGGAGAAGCCCAGCTCCTGGACCTGGCTTGCAGAGCAACTTCCAGAGCATCTGCACATCAACGTGTCCAGTCTGCAACCTGCAGAAACATCTCACGGCTTCCTGCCTGTCTTTTTCCAAGCTCTTTGTGATTTAGCCAGAAAAAAAATATGATTTTTTTAGCCAGATTTTTTTTCCCATTTATTTTGGAGGAAAGAAAATGGGTGTCACCGTATTTCATCTCTAGACAATTACATGAGGGTTGCTTCAAAATGCTGTGAACCCGTGTAAGATGGTTGAAATGCTACGGTTTTGCATTCGTCTGGGCTCGCAGTGAAGAAACACAGAGATATGGCAGTAAGTCACCTTGGTGAATAAACAATTAAAAAAAATACAGACTTGATTGGGATGAAGCTAAGAAAATGCAAAAAATCTCCTACAGGCAGCAATCTCTTTCTGTGCAGAATAAGTTGACTTCCATGTAGGGTGGAATACAAGATTTTGCACAAGATAGGACTTTGTTTTGTATCTCAGAACTGCAAAGGAATCCAGGATAGAGCTGGCCGGCGTTTTTTAAAGTGAGATTTCTCCAGTCAAAGGACTCTTATTCATCAAAGCAAAACTAGTTACTGCAAAGAACTGGTTTCAACAAATTCTGGATAAAACAGGTTTGCAAAACTGAGAACCTCTTTCTACTCTATGCCTAAAATATAATTTTGTGTTTCAATTTAAGCTTATTGTGTTGTTGTGAAAAGGTTTTTCAAACTACCTGGAAAGGAGCATTCTGAATAGCATGAAACAAGGTCTCCTCTGCTCTCGGTTGTCAGTTCACACAAAAACTAACTTCTTTTCTTACTTACCTCAGGAAAACATTCGTAACTTGGGCATTTTCAGGGATTTCTTCATATTAAAGTTACACTTACTATACTTTTTCACCAGCTCAAAACTCAACCAAGATAGTTAGCCTGGTATATAGAGATATAGAAAGTCCTCAGGCTTCACAAATGAAAATATGCATTTTTAATCGGGGTAGGGACTAATGCTGGCCATAACATATAGTTATGGAGAAAGTGAGACACAGAGGCCACATCTATGCTAGAAAGCAAAGCATCAGCATGGGACATTTCCCAGCTTTGGACTTGATCATGGCTTTGGTATTTTGATTGCCTATCTAGATGCAGAATTCAAGTAAAATTGACTTCTTATAAAAGTTATGAATTTAGAGATCATATAAACTCCTGAATAAAGCAGAAATCCTCTTTTCTGGTCTTGATGGTGGTAATTTCTATGATTTCAAACCTTGGTTTTAGATTTTTGGCTGGTTCTCTTGTCAAACCGGTGAGGACACCTGGGAAGCAGGCTGGTGCTGCAGGGCAAGCACCATGGCACTCTGCACACGAGGGAGCATCACAGAGTGACCAAAGCCAGGTTTTATCAGAAACCTTCCCAAAAACAACAGCTAATCGCCCGTGACCCTGAAAATCACAGAATATGTGGGGCATAGACGGAGTTTTGCACAGCTGTTTGCTCAGGGTCCGCTGGTTGTGTTGCACGCTTGTCCTCCTAATGCAATAACCCACAGAGAAGAAAACCTCACCAGCCCCGTCTTGATTGAGGACACGTTGGTGCTGCTGCAGGAGATGCCAAACTACATGGAAATAGCTACCTGGTGAGGTCCATCCCCAGCAGGACACCCGAGCAGCCACTCATGTGCCCAAAAGGTGGGAGAACGACCCCAAAACCGGGCTTTTCTCTGCCAGGAGGTGCTTGCCACCTGAGGGGCTGCCTCTCACTGCGAAGATTTTAAAATAACTTGAAGTTTGAGGTGGATCTAACCACGCTCAGCAAAGCACTTGCAAGGAGCAGGAGGATTAGGGAGGAAAATGTCACCAGCTGAGTTTGCCAGGGCTGGAAGGAGGTGTCGGAGGCGCTGCTGAATACGGAGCCACTATTGACAGCGTGTGGAAGCGGATATATCATCGTCGCATTAAATTCAGCGCCGAGCCGGGCGGCCACGGCGAGGCCGAAGGCTCCGCAAAGCCTTGCGTGGATTTAGAGCTTTAAAACCTGATGTCTATGAAAAAGCACAGATTAACTCGAATCTGAATGCAGACACGCTCGCTTAAACCTCTCAGGGAAACTTAATCAACGGGGTTTAAATCTTTAACACTGTCCCCGCTGCCGGCCCTCGGCCTCCCCCTCCCAGGAAATTCCCAGCCCTTTTATTTGCTGTTAAAAGGATGGAAATTAGAACCAGGCTGAACTGACAGAGCTGGAAGAGATACCAAACTTACATGAGAAACGTAGCTTTCTATAGGGGAATTAATGTAAAGAGGAGGAGGGGGAAAGCAGGTATAAAGATAGAGCGAATGCCAGTTTTTCAGTCCATGTAGAGCCAAAGCTGAGCCCAGCCACTCGTGTCCATCCCATCAAACAACCCCCTCATTTCAGGTCCTATAATGTGCCCACAAGTGCCCTAAGCCGGAGACTTGCTGCACAGGGAGGGCTCAGAGACACCTACTGTTCACTGCTATTTAATGAATGATAACAATAACCATGTAATTATTAATATTATTAACAGCGGTAGTACCACTGCAGCATTGCTCGTGTTCATTAATTGCTATCAATTTTTAATAGTCACCGATACCATGCTTCCCCAGCTCCATTTTTCTCGCCAGCACGGGGCAAAACTGAAACATTTGTGATTTATATAGGTGAATTTAGTAGCTTTTTCAGACTTGATTTGACCGTGATATAAATCAAGTCCGCAGCTTTCTGTTCAAGAATGAATTACCTGTTAACAGAATAAATATGTATTGATGGCGGGGAGAAGTTGTTTGTAGCATGGCTCATGGGAGCCCAATTCAAAGCATCGCTCCTGGGATGGCAGAGCCACCAAAAACACAGCGAGGTCTCCAAAGAGGAGCAGGCATCGCCGATGGGGGCAGTTTGCACAGAACTGGTCGAAAGAGGGAGTTTTCCAGCAGGTCTGTCCTCCTCTTTCCGGCAATCCCGGAGACACAGCAAGTGCTTCTGAGGTGTGAGAAACGTTTGGGGGGACCTGTCGGAAACGGAGAGCGCTTTGGAGGAGGATGCTCCAACGGGAAGCCCCGGGAGCAGCAGGAACACATGTTTTTGACGATAACAGCTTAAATGAGGGTTTAATCTTTTGTGAAAAAAAGTGAACCTATTCTTGCCAAAGAGCGGCATTGGAGGAGCCTGCCTAAAATAACAATCCCAAGAAATCCTATGCATATTTTAAAATGCAGTAATGAATTGACTTTTCTCCTTTAATCTTCTCCAAATAATGGGCAAAATTGTTCATGGCAACTATGAAATGAAATATTGACTATTCAGTTGCTGTAAAATGGTAATTTCTTCTCTTTGTCACAAAAGATCTGGGGACCATGGCCCCATTCAGGAACATCTGTCATGTCACAGAAAAAGTCTATACCTGCCTCGTTTTTTTAGAAATAAACAGCTATTGAATAGATTGGGGGAATAAAGAGGTGACTGGATCTTGGCAAAACAAGGCGTTTCTTGAGCACCCTTTGAACACAGCACATGTGAAGGGTTTTATCTGAGTGCTGTGTAAAAGAAAAGAGAACAAAGTTCAAAAACAACTCGTTAGGAGCTCCTGCCTTCCCAAATAGCCAGGAATGGCGCTGGGAAGAGCAGGCCTGGGTGCAGGAAGCGTTGTGTAAACACATAGCATCCCTTTTTTGCCAACTTTTTTGGATTTTGCTGGTTATTCCTCTTTCTCTGGCACTCAGACATGATCCTTCAGACCCGCTGACTCCTAGTCATTGACTTATTATCATAAAACATTAATAATTTTAATTAATAAAAGGCAATGAGAGGCTGATTTTTACCTCTCTCAAAAATAACTCAAATCTTCAGATTTGAGACTTTAAGCTGGTCTTTCGGAATGGTGCAGGAGGAAGGTCAGCAGTGCTGGATGGAAAGGCAAGGCAGGATGGTGGCATCTCCTCTGTTCATCCTGGGGAACAGGGGAGGTCCCAGACAACAGCAGACTGGCCAACATGGCACAAAGTCACCAGCATTAAGATAGCATTAAGGAGATAGACAGACTCAACGCGCCAAAGTGATTTCTATAGAATAGCTTTGGGTTTTTCCTTCCCTGTACAAAATATACGTGCAGGGACCTGCTCCACTGGGGCTTTAGGCACGGGGAGGAAAGAGGTCATCAAGTTAACACATTTGACGAGTTCCACCTGGGCAAGCCGTCAGGAAGCTAATTTGACTTGGCCACGTTGTAACCTCCCTGTTATACCTTGATGTGTATCTAAGTGATGGAAAGCACCGCTCAGATTCATAAAATATTTTGCAGGGAGTAAAACAGAGCTAATAGACCTATTTCTCATTAAAAAGGTCAATGCAGTGAACATCTGATGCTGTATAACTGTCTGATTCAATTTAGCAGGTCAAGCTTCACTAATCCAATCACCTGATTGGGCTGAATTCATTTCTGCTGGGGGAAAAAAAAAAAAAAAAAGAAAAAAGCAATTTTCCAACAAATGGTCAGGATTATGTACTCCAGCCCTATATTTTTACAAGGCATCACCAGCACGTTGCTCAAGCCAAATTTGCCTGTTCTGCAAGATCAAGCAAAAGTTTCACGTTACAAATTAACGCTCAGAGTCTATAAACACTGAGATCTAAATCCCGTTAGGGATCAGATTGCAAATTACATCCGGCTCCCCTAAGACTCAGAGGCAGCAAAAGGCTTGGGAAACGTAAAATCAAATGATCAAATTTTGGGGCTTTGAAGCAGCAGATGATGCTCTGAGAGGTGATGTTGGGCAGAAGACCAGCATGGCAAAGTTGGCATGGGGAATTTTAAGTGGTTTTAGTCTGATTTCCTAACTAAGATGCAGGAGTGTTTAATGGTAGGGGGAGTTATTTTTACCACATACTTTCTGCTTTCTTTTTTTCTTTTCTGTTTTTACTCCAGTTCTCCTGGGACACATGGTGATGTCTTTTCCCACCATGGAGAGCCCACTGCTCTCACCGTTAGTAGGTCTCCCACTAGAGAGACTCTTGTGGCTCACCGAGGCACAAAATGAATATGGAAGAAAAGAGTTTCCTCCTTTTCCTGGATTTCACCCACTCCTAAAGCTCTTGCAGCTTACATTTAGGATCAGCTTAAGGCAAGTTCAAATCCTGCAGATACCCAGAGCTGTAGCTTTTCCCCAAGGAAAGCAACCTGCCCGTTATGGAGGATTTTCAAGTCCACAAAAAGAGCAATGCAGGACATTATTCTTTATGCAAAAAGCTGCATTTTTCCAAGCTTCTCTTTGCATTTCCCTGCAAGTTGCTGCCCTGCTTGAGATTCTTTATCCATAGAGGCAGCGACACAAAAAATTACCATTTATGTACCCTGCAATTGCACCAAGGCTTTTTTCCCCCAGTCCAGCAAGAAAGGGGAAATATGTGACATTGAATGAGCCCTGTGCATTTGAAATACAGCCTACGATTTCTGGAGATGGGACCTGTCTGGTTGAGGACTAATAAACCCCTCAAAAGACCAAGATGACTCTAAATTCCCATTCCCTAAGAAGAGCTGCTGCGGTGACCATCTCAAAATTGAGATGTGCACAATACTTCATTCCCTGCAATGGCAAAATTATTTCCATATCTCCAGGAAATGTTTCACGACAGCAAATGTGTTTCCCACCCTGCTCTAAGGAGGAGACGTGATGTCTCTGAAGCTCTCACGGGACACCAGGTGAGCCAGCATGTCCCTTCTGCGCCACCTCCTGCACCCACTGTGGTGGCAGCAAGAGGCCCCATCCCTAGAGCAAGTGGCTGCTGCTGTGTTTGCTGCTGTTCTGCACATCCCAAGTGGCAGGCATTTGGGCAGATCTTTATTTCTGAAACTTGCAGGAAGCAGGTTCTTAAATGGAATATTGTGTGTGGTTCCGGGCTCCTCAGTGTAAGAGGGATGTGGAGCTCTTAGAGAGGAGAGCAGCAAAGTTGATTAAGGGATTGGAACAGCTATTTTATGAGGAAAGACTAAGCAAACTGGGCCAGTTCAGTCTAGGGAAGAGAAGACTGAGAGGATATTTTGCTCTGTCAGAGATCCACAAAAGTGAAACCAAGGTCAGCTGCAGTCTTGAAAGCAAAGTGCTGCTATGGAGCAGTGCCTGAGATCTGACCAGTATGTCCAAGTACCTGAGGGGAGACTGAGGGAGGAAGGGGCCAAACTCTTCTCAGTGGTGGCCAGGGACAGGACAAGTGGCAATGGGTGCAAGTTGAAACCCAGGCAACTCCATGTGCACGTGAGGAGGAACTTCTCTAGAGGTCCTTTCCAACCTTAACCATTCTGTGATTCTGGGGTCTTGGATTCTGTGAAATGCTAGGCAGCCAGTTAAAGAAAATCTAATCAAGCTCTCAAGCCAGCTAATTGGGAAGTACAGCAGCAGTGGCACTTGTAACTGTGCTTGTCCAGCCTTGAATGTCTGGTTTTGATGAACAAGTCACTGTAACTTGGTTGCTTTTCCCCAGATTTACAGACAGGCGAGTTTATCTGCAAGCTGCCACTGTGGATATTTAAGACCTAACATGGTCCTGGCTGCAAACCAGGCAGCCCTTGGTCCCCACATGGATGCAGGAGCAGCAGTGAGTCCCTTTTCCCAAGGGATACAGGCTTGGAGCAGCTGCCAGATACGCAGTCCGTGCCATGGATTCCTCCGGATATGCTTGACAGGGCAAGCACCCTCAGAATAAAATATTTTGGTCTTTCATGTTAGGACTGGAAAGAAACCATGAGCCTGGGGTGGGAAGAATGGTGTAGTGGACCATGGTGACCCCATCTGTCCCTGAGCGCTACACCCAGATACACTCTTCCAAGAGGCATCTCAGACCCTTGTCCAGGTTTTGCCCAGCAAACAGGACCGAGGCTGAAGGGGACAAACAGCTCTCTCAAACCATCATGAAGTTAAACAACAGAGAGAGGAAAGGGCTGTTTAAACTCAATCCAACAGGTCAATTCAACAGGTCAATTCAACATTGGTACAAGAGCAAGTGAAGTGCCTACGTGCAATCTACCCCTGGACACCAGAAGAAGGCTCCTGACCATGAAGCTCTGGAGGAGCCTTCTGTGAAGAGCAGTTATTTCTGAGTGGTCGCATGACTGGTTTCTGGACAGGATTGAACAACACGTCACCTGGAGAACTGTGAGACTTGATATGATGACCAAGGCATCCCATACGCCGCAGCAACAGGAGGTTTGAACATTGACTTAAGGAAAGAAGAACTGAACTTACCTCCTAGGAGAAGCTTCCTGACACTTGGTGCTGGCAGCCAAGAGGCAACCTCCAATCCTGGTCAGGACCAACAGTGCTCAGCCGACCCCTGCCTGGCCACAGATGCACTGATGGAGAATATTGTCACCTGAGGCTCTCACATACTTATGGTTGAAACCATATCCTTAAACCAGCCATGATGACACCAAAGCAGCAAATGCTAAAAGGAACCCAGGGATTTTATGGGGCTAGTTATCTCCTGAGCACCTGAAAAGGAGCTCAGGTCCCTCCTGCAAACTCTATAAAATTGCAGAGTACATTAGAGTTACCAGCTTTTTATTTGTACCCTGCAGCCTCCGCATTATGTTGGCGAGCTCCGGCTCAGTGAGCAGCAGACTATATTAATAACATCCAGGCTGGCAGTGGCTCAGAGATACAGAGGAGCGTGAGGATGCAGCGTTCACGTCAGCCGTGGGAGCAACCCATGTAATAATAAAATTATCAGGTATTTATAAAATTACACCATTATTATATAACATAATACTATGAGCATGTAGGAAGCATGTGAGGATAAGCAAAGAAAGGCAAATTTCCAGAGTGCAGGAGGGAAACTGCTTCCTTACTTTGTGGTGACAGCAGCTGATAGGTCTAGTTTCTTTATTCAAATAGAAAGATACAAATCACGAGAGGAAAGGAAGAACTCTTCTATTTATCCTCACCTATCTATTATTTATGTAGCCCTCCCAATCTGCTGGGCACTTAATCATCCTCAGGAAAAACAGAAAACACATCGCCTCTCCCCCGCCTCTTGAGCAGGAGCTGAGCAGAAACCAGCATATATCACTTCATTGAGGGTATGGAGAGCCCGACGTGTTTGTCTTTCATGCAATTTGTTCTGAAAACTTGAAGAATTTAAGATTTTCCTTGCAATACAGCTCCAGGGGAGGAAAAAGCACTATACAAAAGGGTGTTTGTCTTTTTCTGTCTCCCTCTGCAGCCAGGGCTCTGCTTGGGAAGCCAAATCCAGGACGAGTGGCTCTTGCTCCAGTCATTAGGCTGGGCAGCGAGTGCTCCCCGCTGCCCTCGCAAGCTGCTCAGAGCAAACAGCAGCGAGCTGGCGCTGCCTTTAAGCATTTTGTGCAAGTCTGGGAAAAACGACCACCGCAACACCAAATGAACACTGGTACAGCATAAAAGCTGGGATGGAGACACGATCAAATGATACCTGACCCAGTGTCGCACTCGCTGGTACAAAACCAGCCTGGTGCAGACGTGCAAGCGTGAACCAGTGAGCTGCAGTGCTGGAGCAGGGATGGGAGCCACTTTTCCCTCTCCCTTCCTCTACGGATTCAGATGCAAAGCCTCCCAAAGGGTTTTCGGAGGTCAAATTTAAGGACTACTGATGGTGACAACTGCCGTGGGATGGTTGACCGGCTCTACCCAGCAAACACAGCCTGTGTTAGCACTGACGTCGCATGCTTCAGCCAAAAACCTTGTGAATCAACAATTGAAAGCATTAATAGAAGCAAAATATAAAATTAAAGGGAAGAATCCTTTCATTTGGCAACAGACTGTTTGCTGTTTCTTTGCACTCTTTCTTCACCGCTTAAAAATAATAAATACGCTCACATGTTTCTGGTGAGGAGGAGTCGCTTTGAACCAAGGAGCGGTGCTCTTTTGAAATGTTCTTTGAACTTGGATGGTTAGACAAGGCTTAAATCTCTCTCCAGAATGCTTCGTTAACTGGAAAATTTGTCACAGCTTATTTGTAACAGTCTAAGGTTCAGGGTTTTCTTGCAAAATCGTTAGTCAGAAACATGTTGACCCACTGAGGATGAATCCTGCCGTGGTACCAAGGTCTTTGGTGACCGAGGAGGTGCGGTTTCTATCAGCCACGATAACTCAGGAAGGAGCTCAGTTAAGCACTGTTGATGCCCTGGTTTGTTCATGTTCATGTGCAAGAATCCAGGTCCAGGCTATTGCATGATTTCTCCACATTTGGTACTTACTTTGCTGTTAAGTTTAGGAGAGACCTCCAAGCTCATGTCTTCTCTGGTCACTAGGCACCTTCCTGGTGCTCACTGGGGTGTCCTACGTTTTGCATGTGGGTGCTTCTGGTTTGCTCTGCTAGTTTAATGCAACATCAGAACGGAAGGGCAGCCTTTAGCAGCAGCTGGAAATGCAATGCATAGGTATCTCAGACAGCAGCAGTCATCTCCCTCCAAGAACCCCACCACGAGAACCCAATCCTTGATACAGCAGGTTGCCCTCACACTTGGGGAAGGTTTCAAAGGTACTTTCAAGTAAAATGCAATTCAAAGCAAAACCAAGAAGCTCCATGTGATTAATCTCACTTTATCTGAGGGGTCTGGAGGAAAATTACTTTGCTAGTTACTATAGATTTTGATCCGTGGTCAGACTTGGGCATTAGAGAAAAACAGCAGCGTTGCTGCTTAAGCTCAGTCATCAGCACAACCATTAAAATGCAGAAGGCTGGAGCCAAACGCTGCTTGCAGCCCAGGGTCCTTAGCCCGCGAGGGTATTGATTGTGAGAATCAATTTTGCATATAAATTAAAAACAAACAAAAAAAAGTGCAATCATTAAAGTATATAAGATTTAGTTATAAGGGCAGAAGCAGGGCGGAATGCAGAGTGACGTGAGCTGCGATGCTGGATTCCAGCACCCACCTCCTGCACCAGGTCCTGGGGGACCCAGGGCAGTAACCTGCTTTGTGAAGCAAGCCTGGACCTCCATGGCAAAGCACCCACACTTTAAAAGACTCTGTGAACTACAGGTTTCACAAAAATAATTAAAAGTGCAAGTCTGCACCCTGGCGTTAATTGTCTCCTAGAACCAAAGCAGTAGAGAAGAGCCCTCCTGTTGAGAGAAATCCTCTCAACGCCTGGTAGAAACCACTGCAGAAAGGGATAATTCCTGCAGAAGGCTCCTCTTAATTAGATGTCATTTTTCTTGGGCTAAGAAATAATTCTGAGCAGTGATACACCAGTTCTGCCAGGAATGACACTGGATAAAACTCTTGGGATGGTCCAGACCTGCAGAGCTGGGACCTGACTGCCACCAGCCAGGCATTGCCTAGCGCCCGCCTAAATAATCACTACATAAATAATTCCTTTTAATTATTCATAACCATTGTAGTGATCAAATATTTAATATTGTTAAATAATTATAATTAATATTTTAATGTTAATCATTGTTATTTTTTCAAATAATTTTTTTTTGTCAATTTGGTCAAGTTGAGGCTAATTCTCTGTGAATTTCCAGATCAGCCTCCATGCTTCCAACAGGATACAAAGTGAGACTGTCTTCATCTCAGCCCTTGGGAAAGTTTCCCATCAATCCCACACTCAGCTGCCCAGGAGCAGTGCTGAAAACCGCAGAAAAGTGCCCTGCTTTTTCTCTTGTCAGGAGCATCTTCTACTCCATCAAGTAGCACCATCAATGTACCTGCTGACACTGCGGTTGTTCAGGAGGAAGCAGAAAGTGTCCCCACAGATACCTGGGCTTCAGGTGACCCTGTGGCCATCCATGGCACAATCATACTCAGTGGGTTTTTAGATATAGTCTATAAAATTTGGCACTGTTGCTGAGGATGGTGGGAGATGAGCCTTTTCCCTCCCCATCCACCCCAGCCTTCAAAGCCTATTGCAGAAATGTTGTCCTCAAAAGTACCTGGGCTGGAAAGACAAGATACAACCCATCTACTTCCATGTAAAGTGACCACATGCTGGGGTACTTCTGCACTGCAGGAGACACCTGCATTTTGCTTCTCCAGGGATTAGGATTTGTGACTTTGGGCCAGAAAGACATAGTTTAGGTCGGATGATGATGATGTTCTTGCACCAGGTAGCAAAAACCTCTCCAACCA
>VZSG01000286.1:959436-1012089 GCA_013398315.1 Nothoprocta pentlandii
TTATTTTTTCAAATAATTTTTTTTTGTCAATTTGGTCAAGTTGAGGCTAATTCTCTGTGAATTTCCAGATCAGCCTCCATGCTTCCAACAGGATACAAAGTGAGACTGTCTTCATCTCAGCCCTTGGGAAAGTTTCCCATCAATCCCACACTCAGCTGCCCAGGAGCAGTGCTGAAAACCGCAGAAAAGTGCCCTGCTTTTTCTCTTGTCAGGAGCATCTTCTACTCCATCAAGTAGCACCATCAATGTACCTGCTGACACTGTGGTTGTTCAGGAGGAAGCAGAAAGTGTCCCCACAGATACCTGGGCTTCAGGTGACCCTGTGGCCATCCATGGCACAATCATACTCAGTGGCTTTTTAGTTATAGTCTATAAAATTTGGCACTGTTGCTGAGGATGGTGGGAGATGAGCCTTTTCCCTCCCCATCCACCCCAGCCTTCAAAGCCTATTGCAGAAATGTTGTCCTCAAAAGTACCTGGGCTGGAAAGACAAGATACAACCCATCTACTTCCATGTAAAGTGACCACATGCTGGGGTACTTCTGCACTGCAGGAGACACCTGCATTTTGCTTCTCCAGGGATTAGGATTTGTGACTTTGGGCCAGAAAGACATAGTTTAGGTCGGATGATGATGATGTTCTTGCACCAGGTAGCAAAAACCTCTCCAACCAGTGATTCTGTGATTCTGAGAGCCCTGCTGCCAGGATGGCTGAACGGATCGTGGAATGCAAATACAGTCATCACAATTTCCGGATTTTTAAATAAAACCTCTCTAGCAGGCAGCAGAATGAAACGAGCTGCCTTATTAAAGATTAAACAGGAACAGCAAATTATCTCGAGGCCATTTTACAAACACACATTAAACACACCAACAAATAGTGTATTAATAAAACCTACCAGCAAAGCACTGAATAAGTGAAAATAATGGTAATAGCAAAAGTAAATACTTTTTTTTTTTTCTTTTGTTTTCTTTTTTTATCCTTGTACATAGCAGAAGATCATGGTCCCAGTGCTGGTCTATGAGCAGCATAGACCACTGGCACTGGTCTATGGGGCACCATAGACTGGGTGTCCCAGTGCCAGCCCCGAGTAGGGGCCGCTTCAGAACTCAGAAGGAGATGGAAGATGGAGTTAGAAGGAGAAGGAGAAGGAGAAGGAGAAGGAGAAGGAGAAGGAGAAGGAGAAGGAGAAGGAGAAGGAGAGGGAGGAGATGAAGAAGGAGAGGGAGATGGAGGAGGAAGGGACCAAGCAGACCTCTGATGCATCTTTTCAAGCTGTCTGAGTTAAACTGTGGTCTCCACTGGTGTGAAGATGAAATCTTTCAAAGGGTCCTGCAGAAGGCAGAGGTGGAAAGTCCATTTAGTTGCTGTTATTATTATTGTGCTGTCAGGTTCTCAAAGTGTGTTTTGACCAGGCCTATAGAGCACACAGCTGTCAGCAGGGAGACCCAGATATGTTAAGTATCTATGGAGAGGCTGGGGAAGCCTGTGGGATACCCGCTTATCCGGATGAGGGAATTACCTCCAGATGTCTAGGAAATGATTGCTGCACAGTGACCAGGTTCATATGATGCAGCTCACACTCTTACCTACAGCTCTCTTCTCCTATCTCAGAGAAAATAAACTCTAAATCTAGTCTCCAGTGGTGTTACAGTCCCTTTCTTGCTCTCCCAAGTGGTCTCCTGCAGTGCAGTAAGTGACAATTATAGTAAAAAACAGCGTTTCTGAGAACCCAGCAAGAAGAAGCCAAGGAAGATTTCTTCTGCCAGATCATTTCTTTTTCCTAGCAGAAAGCAATTATTAGCTAAATCTTGCCCAAAAGCTGCAGTAGCAAGAAGGTCTCTGACAGAGTGAGGCTGAAAAAAATAAAACATAACTGGTTGAGGGAAAGACAATCTCGATTTTCTGGACCTGCAGAAGATGTGGGAACCAACGGGAAGCAATAGGCACATCTGCTAATATGTCCTTTCTCCCCCTGTGCATGTGTATATAAGATATATATGGCTATAGTATGTGTGACAGGTGCCTGCAGCCCCGCAGGACGTTGTGCTCATCACTGTGTCAAGGGGGGACATGGGACAAGGCCATGAGTGCTGCTTCTGGTGCCTCCTGCCAACTGCCTGGAGGTGCCACATCCAGTACTGAAAAGGGGAAAATTTTGCAGGATGGGGAATTAAGTCATCTTAATGCCCTGGAATTTGGGTCTCCTTTTCTTCCAGATATCTGGAAAAACACACATGCTCTAAACACCTGTACCAGCCTGTAGGTCCCCAGCCAGTTCGTGTGGCTTTGCAGGCTCTCCTGGTGACACATCTCTCTTGCAGACGCTTGCGAAGGGGGTCCTGCCCCGTGGGGCAGCATCACCCACGGCCTCCCGGGCTTGGGTGCATGAGAAGCCCTGCCACCCGTGTGCTTCATGGCAGCAGCAGTTCTCAAAACCACCTCACGCCTTCCAGGAGAGACTTGTCTAACTGTGCAGAACCACAAGGAGGTCCTGCACATTGCTGAATCCAGGCTGTTCCCTGCAGCCCCGGGCTGTCCTGGCAGAGCTTGGGGATCCCAGATGGGCTCTCTCAGCCATAAGTTGACTTCAAAAAAGATTGTTGCCATGTTGGCAATGTTCATTTCTGCTCAAATGCTAACAAAAGGAACTCTCCACAATGGTAAAACATGGGAGATACAGGAAAAGTCCAGCAAACTGCAGGTCCCTGAGGTTAGAGGCAATTCAATGTGCCACAGATTAGATGTTATCGGCTACGATGTTATGTCAATTGGAATAATCAGTGAATCGATAGCTGCCTTTTTAATTGTGTCAACATTCCTCTACACATTAATCATTCACCCTTGGCAGTGGAGCACTCATTGCTGAACCGGTCACAGGCTTTTTAGCCCACAAGCGGATCCAATCAAGTGGGAAAGAGCATTCTCCTATTTTGCTGGGAGCATTCTCCTCCTATTTTGCTGATATGTTTCTTTTTTAAAAAAAAAATTGCAATCTTTCATTTTTAGTCTCTGCCACTTCTGCTCCCATTGCTCTCCAAAAAGGAGCTTTGCCACTGCAAGCCCCGCATACAAGAAGTAGAAGATACTATTGCCAACACAGTGGAAATAATTAAGCCCTTTTTCATACACCCAGATATATTTACTTTAACCAAAAAGCCTAGTATTTCCTCTTTTCAACATCCAAATTGCAACCCCTATGAAAGCAGCCCTAGTTCTATTCAGCTCCTATCTCCCGCGGGCGAGCCAGGTTGCGCAGCAGCATCGACAGAAGGACAGCGTGAAACCATCCCGGGGCTCATTCTCCTAATGGCAGGAATTTGCACAAATATTGAAGGACTTGCTGGAGCAAACTAGCTGAGCGGCAGTGTTTTAAAATACTTGTCCTTTGCAATAGATAATTGATCTGCTAATGTTTGCAGTTTTCTAGGACAGCTGTAGCAAGTATCTGATCTGAATATATCTAAAGAGCGGATTCTCCCTCTGAGCAACCATCCGAGCTCCCAGGTGTGCAGGATAAATGCAGTATTTCCTAAATTTCAGCATGCACATGGAGATCCCAAGGAGTTTTTCCTGCTTTATGCTGCCAAAGGCTACGGTGGGCAGCGTAGCTCCTGCACGGCCCCCAGCATCCCCTCCTTCCCATATGCGTCCTCTCTGTCGCAGCTTTTGGCTTTTGTAAATACATATTTTTAAGGACACTTTATTAGATCATATCAGAATGGGACATTGCTGTTCGGAGAGTTCACGCATGATATATATTCAACATATGATTTTTTTTCAGGCTAAATTTATCCCTACGGGGTATTGAGTTACGTTCCTCATCCAAGATACTGCAGCTGATCCGATTAGGAAAAAAACACCTCTGTGAACTCCCAGGCTTTACACCTGAATCTCCCTGCAAGCAGCTTTTCTTTCCAGGCTCTTCTGCTGTGGATAGCGTGTTTTTGCACCCAAGGAGCACGCTTGCTTCGCGGCACGGGTGCGGGCTGAGCAACGGAGCACGACATGGGAAAATCCTCCCTTGCCACTTTTATGGGAAGAGGGATTTAAAAGGCAGATTGCATGAGCTTTCTGAAAGAGCCCGAGATTCGTATCGCTCTGGCCACGTTACCCTGTCTTTTTCCCTCCTATGGGTAATTCAGCTGAATGCACATATCAGTTTCCACGGAGAGCCTGAAATTTTGTGCCAAAGCCAAGAATACGCCTGATGGCACATGATACCCAGGCTCCACAGAAACCCTGGGGAATTTTGCTGTCGGTTTCATCGTACGCCCAGAGCTCTGTATCCCAGATTCCTGTATTTGTGAGATAAAAAGCCTTTTCCTCCTTTATTTTCCCTCCGCACCCCAGAACCCTCTCCCGTAATACAACCCTGTCGCCCAGTTCCCAGGCTCGCCAGTGCAATTCCTCTCTCAGAAACACTGCGGCCAACCTGAGTGCCAACTCTTCCGGCAAGCTGAATAAGCCCAGCTCAGAGCTGGAGTTTAACCACTCTCCAATTACGGATGGCAGGAGCGGGGCAGCGCTGCGAGCGCCCGCGCAAATTGCCTGGTGTTGGGCTAGCTCGGCGGTGCCAGCCGCTCGGAGCCCATTGCTTCGACTCCAGCGCAATTTCGGAGCCCTGAATCACCCCTCTAGGCTGGAAAAAATACCACGGAGAGGTCTTGCCGGTGCGGAGGGAGAAGCGAGATCTGCTCTCACACAGGGAAACAATCTGCACAAAGGCACCCGCGAGCTGAAAGCGGTGGCAGGCGATGTCCCCGGCTGCCACCGCTGCTGAATTATTAAGCCGGCGCCTGGCGCGGTTCGGGCGCAGCTCACTGAGCAATTTCATGCGCACAGGAGCTCGCGGCGGCCGGGGCTGCTCCCCAGGGCTCCGGAGCCTGTGGGAGCTCCACGGCACGGGCATGGGCCGCATCCCACCGTGCGCGCAGTGTCCTGGTAGCTCCTGGAAAAGCAGAGCCCTGTTGTGAAGAGAGGAACGTTTTGAGTCTTGGGGTCACACGCTGTCTTCAGCATGGGGATGCAAGGATGGTGCTTGTGGGGCCCAGAGACCCTCACATCTCATGCCATGCCAGGGGACACCCCTTCAAAGGAGAGGTTTTGGCAGTCAGGAGGGCAACACCCAGGACAGGCGATGGCTGCAGGCTCCGTAAGCTTCCACTTCTTGTTGAAGCCTTTGCCACATCAATAGGCGCTTGCATGCTTGTCTAGTCATTAGCAGACTTCTCCAATCAAAGATTTAAATTTGTCTCCTCTGCTCAAGGGAGGCTTTATCTAAGAAATCAGCCACCTGATTGCAGCTGAAGAGCTGCAGCAGAATGGAGGAGCCTCCTAATTTGCCATGCAAAGCTGCAAGCTTCCAGAAGAGCTCTTTTTTCCATCCTGAGAGAGTCAACTTCTTCTCTCCTTGTCTTTGAGTGTTTTTGAAGACTGCTATTTTGTCGTCCTAGCCTCTGTTACAACTACAGTTCTTGGATTTGGATGAGAAAAGAAGCATTCAGGCTCTACCTGTGGGACTTAATACCTCCTTTCAACACTTTTCATAGTTAATACTAGTGAACTTGGAGCTGGACTTTGCTGTAAAAGCCTGCCCTGATATGCCCTCCTTTACAGATAAAGGGAGTCTCTCTTACAGAGCTCTGCGCCAGATTTCAAGGTCGAGGTGTCTCCGCTCAGTCCTGCAGTCTTTGAAACGAAGCCTCCAGCACCTTCTGTGAAGGATCGTGACGTGGTCTGTAGTCACTGAAGTGGTGGGCCTGGCCTCAGGCCAGTGGTGGGCCTGGCCTTACTCAAATACCCTCATCACATGGGGAAGCAAGAGAAGAGAAGCATCTCAAAGCCGCAGTTAGCTCCGAGCAGTGGCTCTGGGGACCTTGGTGGCAGGAGATGGCAAGGTGAACAGGAAGGTCCACATCAATACTTGGAAGAGAGGCCAGTGCCCGCAGTGGGTGCAACGCGGATACGGCGAGCACGGCTTGGCGCTGCCGAGCAGCATCATGCAGATGCACCTCTTCCCTTTCTTCCTTCCAGTCTTACTCCACTATTGGAAATCAGACTTTGAGAGCACCTCTAGTTTAAGATAAACATATGCTCATAGAAGAATTTTGATTATTAAACTGATTATTTAGCCAAAGCACTTCTAATTGCATGTCTGTCTCAGCTCCGTGCAGGAAGATACCCCTTCACCTCACACTGGTTACATGGTGGGACGATGGGGCGCATATAGGTAATGGTCTATATGTAGGGGAGATGACATCTCTAGTGGCACGGTTTACACCAGTCCTGGGAAACTCCTCAAGCTGTCTGGTCATGTCCCTACTCACATAAAAAATCCCCAGGACGGCGCTTAATGAATGGAGCAACGCAGAGGGACAACATAAACTCTGTGTTCACAGGCTTTCTGCAGATGAAATTCCTACTGAAGACCATAGCTGACATCTCAGGAGGCATTTCAGCACCTGCCATTTAATGACACCCATAGAAAACTCCGCCAGTATTGTCAGAAGGATTGTCCGAACATGACAGCCTGTTTTCCAATGCAAATTTGCACCACGCATATCAGCAATTGGACCCCCCAGGGTGGACTTCAAACTGAGCTTAAGGAATCAGGAATCATTTGGAAAACTCTCCCGCATGGCTGCAAACTTCCTGGGCAGATGTGGCAATCCCCTCCGTGTTGTATGTTCAGCCCTGCATCATTCGCCTTCTTCTCACAAGCTTTCAGATGCTCTTTTTCATCCCCTGTTTAAGGTCTGCATATTATTTATTAGCATGTACAGACTTGCCACTGGTCCCACTCAAGCTCAATTATTTCACTTAAACCCTAGTTTCATCTTGCAGGCAGCTTCTTAAATTGAATCCAGCCCAAAAAGCTCTTCAGGTCAATTGGAGCCGAAACACAGATACGAACTGATTCCCGCAGCTGTAGCTGGCACCGTCATCTGGGAGAGGCCACGGGGCTCTCGGAGGGGTCCAAGGGACTCGACCATCCTCAGGACACTCCACCAGACACACTGGGATGCTCCAGGAGAGGCTGTGCATTCAACAACCTTCACCTTTAAGCCACAGTGACACAGCATTAAAAATTCAGCTCCCTCCTCTTTGGCGAACAATTATCTCATTCAATGGTTTGATTCACTGATATCTTAATGACAGCCTCCCCCGTTGTTGTTTTTTTAATGTTTAAAATATGAAATAAATGAGCCCTGTCAGCCTGAAAATTCTGGGTAGGTTATAGCAGCTGTTTTCAATAAATAATGATGAGAAGTTTCAATTTACCCATCATCTGGCATATCGCGTGACGAGGTTGTCATCTCCTCTCAGGCTTAAAAATCCATTTCTAGCCATCTCTATAATGTCATTAAATATTGTGTCAGAGGCACCAAAGTTCTTTTAAAAAGTAAATCTAATGCTAGCAGTAAATAACAGTGCTGAGGGAGAAGCACGTGCAATGGAGGTCAAGACGCCATTGGGATGAAGAACATCCAAGGAGCATCTCCAAACCGGAGAGGCTAATGCCAGACAGGGCAGCATGTCTACCCAGGACTTTCCTTGCAGAAAGGAGACCATACGGTGTTGGGATCAAGGCTGTAGATGCCATATGCATCAAAATTAGGCAAGGGACATGGCGATGGGATGATATAGGGACAACCACACAACATCCCAGAGGACAGATGCAGAGATCCTTCCACCCGCGTGTCCTCGACAGTGACAAGCCTATTGCTCCCCAGCCCCAACCTACCTGCCCCGACAATGTTATATTGCAGCAATTTCCCTCGCTGAAGTCTCCTCTGTTCATTAATGATATATCATCTTGCGTTCTGCATGCGGCTCACGAGGCCACCAAGCGCGAGGGGCTGTTGGCGGCGCCGGGAGCCCGGCAAGCGCGGGTATCGCTCCCACAAATCGCTTTAGCTCCGTTTCATCCAGGCGGCTTTAAAAAAAAAAAAAGAGAGAAATCTCCGCAGATTATATCAAAGGCTTCATCAGATTCCTATTGTCCTGGGTGTGCGGGATAATCCAAATGGTTTCAAAAGAAAACTGCTACCTGCTGATAGCCAGAGTGGCTGCCAGTTACCAGATGTCTGGCTTTTGTTGTCTGTAACTGGTATAATTTTTGCACAAAAAATGAGAATGGTTTGGATCCCCGCAGAACAAGATGTGCTGCCGATCGGCTCATTCCAAATGGCCTTTCTTAAGGACATGTATACGGGCTGAAATTTTGTTTTGCTGGGATGATTGGCTCTATTTTATTTAAACCTGTATTTAGACTGAAAATTCAAATAATGTTGACTGCTTTGCATTTCAAAAAGAATCTCAGTGTTTATGAAATCACTTTTGAGTTGCAATTACAGTTATTTGTCTCTGGGATATACAACATATAATTGGGTCAACATTGTTAATGAGCTAGTAGTATTATTTTTAATGAGCTACTAGTGTTAGGCTCAGTGTTTCACCCCCAGCAGGCGGCAAATACAATATGTTAAGATAGATAATTATGGTAATGTTACAAATATCCACAGACCAAAAATGTCATTAAAAATATTAAACAAAGAGGTTAAGTGAGTCAGTGGTAGGGAATGAAGTCCCTGCACTTTGTAGGTTCTGCTTTTCGTTCTGACAGATTGTGCAGGATCCTAATGTCAAACACGGAGATGGTTTTCTCCCTGCACTCCTAAGCTCTGTAGATAGGGAAATAAAGTTTTTCTCTCCTTAGTAATGGGCTGAAGTTGCCCAGTTTCAAGCTGCATCCCAAGAGCTCACCCCATCCTGTGAAAACAAGGCCTTGTTTGCACGCACACATGTACATACATGCACACACGCATGGGAAAACACCCAAACTGGAGCATCACAGAATCCTGGAACCAGAGAAGGGCTGAGGTGGGAAAGGACTTCTGGAGACCACCTAGTCCAAGCCCGTGCTCAAGCAGAGTCACCTGGAGTATGTGGCACAGGACTGAATTTTGGTGGGGTTTGGATGTCTCTCAAGGACAGAGACTCCACCATCTCTCTGAGCAACCTGCTCCAGGGCTCAGTCGTCCTCACAGGCAAGGAGTTTCTCTTCACATTCAGGTGCCTCTTTCTGTGTTTCCATCTGTGGCCATTTGCTTTTGCCCCATCACTGGGCATCACTGAGCAGAGTCTGGCCCCATCCTCTTGACACCCTCCTTTGGGATATTTGTACACACTGATACCATCCCTTTCAATCTTCTCTTCTCCAGACTCAACTGACCCAGCTCTCGTAGCCTCTCCTCATAGGAGAGAAGCTCCAGTGCCCTGATCATCTCTGTGGCTCCACGCTGGACTTCCTCCAGTGGCTCCATGACCCTCTTGTCCTGGGGAGCCCAGAGCAGGACACAGCACAGCAGATGTGGCCTCACCAGGGCTGAGCAGAGGGGCTGGATCACCTTTCCAAGACTACGGAGAGTGGCTTGGCAATGACATCTGCCAGCTCCCTCAGCACTGCTGGCTGCATCCCATCAGGATCCATGGATCTGGAAGTGTCAGTCTTGCCCAAACGATCTCTAACCCAACCCTCCTCAAGCGAAGGCAACTCTTCCTTTCTCCAGACTTCCTCTCCTGTCTCAGAAACTGCTATTCTCAAGGGATGGCCTTTTTTAAAAAAAAAATTTGCTGTGTCCTCTTTCACCATGGCTGTTTATTTCCTCATTGCAGATTCCCCCCGTTAGCACTGACCTCTGATCTACCAACGGAGTTGCCAACTACTGCCTCTGGTCTGCTGCCCTCTGCCTCATCAGCCCCGTCAAAACGGCCATATCAGCTTCCACTTCTCTCCTCTCCTGCAACATGAGCACCTGTAAAGAAGCAATTTCAAATCTGACCTTTCTGCCAGGAAACAGCATCAAATTAAGTTACTTCCCCTAAAATCAGCAGCAATTGTCTGGCCTAAGTGCAGTGTCTCGTTAGCTGCCCTGCGTTGTTAATCCACAGGGAGGACAGGGCATTTTCCCGCTCATTTTGTGGCTGATGCTTTAGCTTCTAGAGGCTACTTGCTCCTAAAATAAGCAGTGGAGAGAAAGCTCTTACATTGTACACCCATCATCCACAGGATGACCGAGCAAGAACTAGACCAGGAGACAGCAACCAAGCAGTCAGACCTCACCCAGTATCTCACAGTTTGCCTTTTGCATCTTGACCAGCTTTGGTGGTCAAAGAGGACCATGGCAAGCAGTCAATCATAGCTCAGCAATGTGCACATTGAAGAATTACTGTGCTTTGCCACACAAAATATGTTCCCTACCCATTTAGTTTACCCCTGATTATTTTATCAGAAAAGCCATCGACCATTTGCAACACATTGACTTCTCCATAACACTCATAAACTTGTAAGGTTTGCATGTAGATTTCTGTAGATGTAATCTTTATTTTGAACAAGAACATGGCACCAGGTAGGTCTCATGACGCTACACTACCTGTAGTTGGTGAGAGTGAATGGAAAGGGAACATCTTGAACTTCTGGATGAGGTCAGAGGAGGGAATACAGGTGGTGAGGGAACAGTGGCCTTGTCCAAGTGCGTTACTTCCAAGTACATGGTGCTGGGAACATCCCATCTCAAGGCTTCATGTCTTGGAGACAACCACCTCAGTGACAGGAACCGCCCCTCAGCTCTGCCCCACGCTGGAGGGTGAGCAAAATGCTTCTGGTGGGGATTGTAATGGAAAGTTCTGCAAGGGAGGTGCACAAAGGAGAGGGAAAGGGTGGACAAAGGAGAGGTCTTGATTAATGAAACCATCCTTCCTCATGAAAAATAACAGCTTTGTGAAAAAAATGAAAAATATTGTTGATGGGTTAGTGAAGAATAATGAAAATTATTGAATTTTGAAATCATGAAAGCTATTAGCAAAGAACAGTGATTGTGCACAGATGGCTAATAACTGAGTGCATCTGTGGGAAAATGCTATCTATTTGGCAAAGGCGAAATACCAAGGAATTTAAACCAAACCCAAAAGATTTCAGCCAAAACTAATTATATTTCTGGTGCTAAATGCTGCTATAAGATGATTTGCTAGGGCATAGCCAGGGTTTTCCTGCCTCAGGCTGCATCTCTCAGCTCCCAGGTCAATGATGTCCCATGTGAAGCAAGGGGCAGCAGTTCTGGGAAGAACCTCTGCTTGCGGCAAACATGGGGAGACCTTGGCTCATCAGCTTGTCTCAAACTCAACTAGAGATGGATGTCTAAAAAAAGTCAGAGCTGAATTTATGGCAAGTTCTTCTTCAATGCTGTTATAGGGGCATGAGGCAACAAGCATCCTGACAGAATCACAGACTGTTCAAGGTTGGAAGGGACCTCTAGAGATCAACTAGTCCAACCTTCCTGCTCAAGCAGGGACACCCAGAGCATGTAAACATTCTTCCTCCTCTTCTTCCTCCTCCTCCTCCCCACAAAAGCTTGTACTTTTGCTGTCCCCTAAAAGGAAGCCCGTTGTGTCGTGATGTGTGGCCATGGGCCACCACAAGCGTGAGGAACAAGGCAAGGGGCTCCCACTGGGCACCAGGGCTACAGGACACCCCTTCTACCCGCTGTGGATGGGAGCTGAGCCCCAAAGGCCTTTTCCTGTGCCTCCCAGCTCGGCTTTTCCTCGGCGCCGCAGGAAAGCTGCCGTGCTGGCGCAGACCCAAGAGGCTCCTCATGCAGGAGCGGCGTCTGGCAAAGCCCAGCGCCATATGGTCCAGGCACCTCCAGAGGGGCTCGTCATTCAGCTCTGCGTTGTAGCCTTGAAGTGTTTCTCCCCCCCAAAAAAAGCCAAACACGAAGCTTTTTCAGTCCTGCCCGTTGATGCTAGTGCCCACGCAGACACGAATGGCAGCTCAGCCTGTGAAACACACGGACGGCTGCTTTGCAGCGAAAACAAACCCTTGAAACGCGCTGGGATATGAAGCAGAGCTGCCGCGGTGGAGCTCCCACAGCTCGGCAATCGCGTCCCAAGGAAGAGCCACGGCCTCCCAAGGAGCCCCCCAAGGCACATGCGGGATCAGCCGGAAGGATTTGCAGAGAGAAAATCCCAGGGACAGTGCAAGGATGGGGAACATGTACTGAGAAAAGCCCAAGTAAGCACATGACATGATGGCCTCGACCTCCTGGAGGGCTGGTATTTAATCTCTTTCACTAAAGACCATTTCTGCCCCGTTTTCAGTTGTGCTGGCTCAAATCCTACCATGAAGGTGCCTCTTCCCACCACTTCTCCACCCAACAAGAGCAGCCATCATTGCATGGGTCACCAAGACTACATCTGATCCCGAGGTCTGGCCTAGGCTCAGCTCTTGAGGGAAGTGACCATCATTAGTTTCCAAACCATGCAACGGGCTGTTCTTTATTCCCCGTTTTCTGCCCATTTTGTAAATGTTTCTGCTCTCTGCCCAGGCAGGGAGCATCAGGATTCAGATGGAACCTTTTCTTTTGCTTTTCAATAACCTCCCTAGAGCTTGCATGGTGCCTTTGCGCTTCTACAGCCACAACATTGGTGTTCTTCGAAAAAATAAGGAGGAGGAAAGCGTTTCCTTTTCAGTTATTTTTTTTCCAGCATGGAATAAACATAATCAGAAGGTGAAAGCAGATGCATTCCATCGAGCTGTGCTTATGAGAGACAAGCCAGGGCAGTGAGTCAGCATGGGATCAAAATGCCACCAGAGTGGGAACCAGCTGGTCCTCCTGGGAACCTCCTCACTCTCCAAATTACTCTCTCCTGTGCCAGCAATTTATGAGGAGACCAGAGTGCTCAACAGCCCTAAACCTTCTCACCTGGAGCCAGCACATCTATCTGAGGGAAGCGTGGTAAGGAGATACCTTCCTTTCTTAGCTGATTTATCCATTGCGATTGAAACTTAGCTATTTAAGTTGTCAGAATGGAAAAGAAGCTGCTAGGGGCTGAACTGGGGTTTCTTTCCTCCCTTCATACTGGTTTTGCATTGCTGCCTCCTGGAAGCACCAAAAGCAATGACTGCTCGAAGGGGGCACCTCTTGGTGGAGTTTCCACCATGGGAGTGAGGTGGCAAAGGAGCCTTGGTGCAGTGGTCCCACATCTGTCCCCATGCTCGTGGTTTGGAAGAAATGAATAACCTTCACTACCAAGTACTAAAATACCTGTAATTTGGTATTTGGGGCTGTAGCAACACTGCTCTCAGCTTTTGGGTGGCAGGGCTGCAAGAAAAGCAAATACTGTTCATTTAAAAAAGAGGAGAAAGGACATTTGACTACATCTGAAACCTCTTACTTGCAGAGTGCAAGCTTTAAAGCAAATTTCAAAGGAAAGAACAATTAAAATAGGAGCATAATTAGAAAACAGGAGAAAATGCAGCATGCATTTTCCAAAAGACGACCCCTCTCTTACTTGAAGCTGTTCTTTGACAAATACAAAACCAACCTGGCAGATATTATCACTCAAGGGAAAAAAAAGAAAAGGCATCTTATAGGTAGTCACATGCAAAGCTATTAGTAAGACAGCAAAAATAATGAGCAGTGCAAACTTTGAAGGGAACTAAAGGAATTCTATGGTGAAAGGCCATGCTGGAAGAGAGGATGGAAGTTCAGTATGGGTCTGGAGGAAAGATGGACTGTGTGACTGCTCTATTCCATATTCATATTAATGATCTTAAAGCAAGAAATTGTATTAATTAATTTTACTGGTTAGCCCGGAAACATCAACAATATGGAGAAGGCTCAGATTATTAGATGTGAAAAACTGGAAGCATAAGGTGCAAATTCACAGCGTAGAGTGCTAAATCGCGCGGCTGGAGACTACATCATGCGGCAGGAATTTCTGCCGTAACAGAAAACCTGAAACCAATAGCGTGTCCCATGAGCAGCAGGAGCTGAACTACCTTTGTCACGGTTGGACCATAGTGGTGGCCTGTGGCTGGAGACTGCCTGATGGGCAGTTTTCTCCAGGAAAACTGGAGGCCACTTGCATGATGAAACTGCTAATAAAAATGTTTTAAAATATAAAATATGTCAAACTAGTTATTCCAGGCAATGCCTCTGATCTGTGGGAGGCATTCATGCCATTGTGAGGTGTGGGGACATTAGGAAGATGTGGTAGATCATCCAAGGTAAAGCAGGGCATCTGCATGCAGATACAATGGATGCAGATCAGACAAAACCCACAAAAAATGTGGATTTCATCTGTTCTATCAAGTAGATATCTGATATCTATCTGATATTTGTTCTATCAGCATAAAACCAGCAAAGACAATGGATACCACGGATTCTGGAAAACCCAGCTTGGTTATCAACACCCCCATCCCGATATATCAGGGCATATCTGACCAATCTCTAAAATTACTTGGTGAATGGAGGTAATCGCAGGAGAAAACAAGCACTTTGGGCTCAAAAATGGAGTTACTAAAATAAAAAATGAACACGGCCTTGCTATAAGTTAGGAGAGACTTTCAGGTTTGAAATAAACAGAAGTATCGCAAGATTAGGGTTGTGTTTTGGCCATTCTTTTAGACTAGTGGCGAGGAGAAACCTAATTTATTTTTAAGGTGCAGCGCAATCAAATCAAAGGGGTTTTTGCACAGCACTGTTGAGGCATAGAGAAGTGGACTCGAATTTCCCCCACCACAAAAGGCAGCCAAGCTCAGGAATGCGCCTTTTAGCCTCAGACGGAGAACACCTACCCATATCAACCATCTCAGATAAAGGGAGATTTGGGGCAAAACTTGTCCTCCCTGTAAATCACCAGCTCAACCGTGCCATCAAATCCTGATACCTTCAGCCTCCCGCTCTTCAGGCTCATCCTTCTTGCAATTCCGGACACCCGTGGCCACCTTCCATTTCCATGGCCTCGGAGAGAGTCTTAATGCACAAAGTTTCAGCGGCGCAAGAAATCCTCTCCTATTAAATCTAATTTAAATGCATAAGCTACGATTCCTAAATAGGCGTATTACAGAGATTTAGAAGGACAGTTAATGCATGTTAAATATCATAAATTCTGGGGGATGAATAGTAATATGTTTTAGGAATCAGAGCATAATAGATTAAGATGCACAACGTATTACTGATCTAATAATTAAAAGACAGTTAGCGCCTGCTTAAATCTCCGTAAAATGTGTCAGAAAACAAGAGGTTCACTCTTAATTTAGGTATAAAGGTACATAGCTTTTGAGGGCCTTCATCATTGGTGCACCTCAAAGGAACCTCACTTCCAGGATCTGCCCAGTATTCCCACTGGAACACCCAAACCTCGTTGGGATTCTCCCATGCCCCTTCCAAATACAGCCCTGAAGAGATGGGATGAGGTGTAACCTGATCATTTTGGTGTGGGAGAGATTTGTGTATCTGATAAGCTGCCAATCAAGACTTGTTGCAACATGCACTATCTAAATACCAGTTTGCCAGGTTTTAGCTTAAGAAAAATCAAATTTACATGGGAAGACCCCTCTGATCCAGATCTCCAGCAATGACAACCATCCAAAAAGTCATCCAGCTACTTGATTAAACTTGTGATTTATTTCTTGGGCATGGTTTAAATCATTGACAGCACATAACATGTTTTTCTGCTGTCTACTGCACTGAGATTTAAGCTCAACATCTAAAATTAAAGACATTAAAAGATTTGGAATGTTAAAAAACAGATGGGAGGGTTGAGTAAGAGCAAGTTGAAGGATACGTGGGCTATTTGGGTGCTTGTGCCCAAAAGTTTTCATTAGGTGAAAGAAAAAGAAAATTTTAAAATGTTCAGATACAGCCACCCTGAGCGAGTTTATCATCACAGCTACTCACAAGGGGCTGAACAGGTGGAGTCAACCTCACTGTGTGAGCTTGATATTCAATAAGCGAGAAACCCCCCGTGGCGGCCACACGTCTCTGTGACCGAGGTCGGCTGCCGCTGGCAGAGCCATTCCCGGCAAGGCCAGTCTCGAGGAAAGGACAGCAGCTCTCCTGGAAGTAATTAAGCTTCCTTGATCCTGCCCCTCTACTCAGCTCTGGTGAGGCCGCACCTGGAGCACTGGGGGCAGTTCTGGGCTCCCCAGTATAAGAGGGATGTGGAGCTTCTCGAGAGGCTCCAGAGAAGAGCAACCAAGATGATCAAGGGAATGGAACACCTCTCGTACGAAGAGAGGCTGAGTGAGCTGGGCCTGTTTTCTCTGGAGAAGAGAAGGCTCAGAGGGGATATGATTAATATGTATAAGCTCAGGAAGGGAGGATGCAGGGAGGAAGGGGACAGGCTGTTTTCACTGGTGGCCAGCGATAGGACGAGGGGTAATGGCCACAAGCTGGAGCACAAGAAGTTCCGTCTGCAGGTGCGGAGGAACTTCTTTACTGTGAGGGTGACAGAGCAGTGGAACAGGCTGCCCAGGGGGGTTGTGGAGTCTCCTTCTCTGGAGGTCTTCAAAACCCGCCTGGATGCCACCCTGTGCCACATGCTCTAGGTGTGCCTGCTTGAGCAGGAAGGTTGGACTAGATGATCTCTAGAGGTCCCTTCCAACCTTGAATATTCTGTGATTCTGTGATTCCTATGCAAGCCTCCTAAGTACTTAACCACTACCAGGCTCACAGCAACGCTCACATGTCCCACTTGCGCAGTCCCAAATTTCGCCCTGCTTTGCGGGAGGCACAAGGTGTTTCTCTTTTCCAGCTGGCTGGAGGGGTGGAGGTTGACTCTGGTGACAAGAGGCATCTGATGCAGATCTGGGTCAATTCCCGCCCTATCACCTTGTTTGACTGCACATACATCACTGGGAGTCACTTCACAGAATCACAGAATATTCAAGGTTGGAAGGGACCTCTAGACATCATCTAGTCCAACCTTCCCTTCACTTCTCCAGCCGCGGTCACCAGCTGAACCCCTGTCCAGGGGGAAAACAGAAGGGATGCTTCCTCATACTCTACTCTAGCACTGCTGGCAAATCCAGCACTCTTCCCCATCCATCTCCATTCCTCAGACCCCTCATCCATATCCAGACCCCCCAAGGCTTACTAGGAAAATGGAGACCCTTTTCCAGCCCAGTGCTCCATTTTCCCGGATAACACCCCGCACTCCGGCTGTCCCGTCCGCCTCCGGCAGAGCCGCTCTGCTCGCTATTGCAATTAAACATTTATTGGGCCAGCCAGCGACCTTGCAGGGCTGGCAGCTGGCGAGAGCTGCGCTCCAGTCAATGATGCTTAATACGGAATTAGCTGGGCGCAGCTTTGGCTTCGGCAGGAGGGACCGAGCCCTGTCCTCCCGCCACCTGTTCAGAGTGACCCCTTTCCCAGGCCCCCGTGGAGGTGACAGGGACCTAAAGGCACTTCTGCAGAAATATGAGACTGTTCTTCAAATGCAGGATTTGTGCAAATGTTAAATACTAATAATTGAGTGGCCTGAAGTCACTCCAGAGCTGCAGAGAAATAAGGATTCCGCCCCGTAGCATTGAAAAGAGACTTTTTCCTGCAGATCTCCCAGCTCCTTATTTAAATTTAAGTTAAAGCTTTTAAAGCAAGCAAAAACATCTTATTAAAGATTTTTAAATGCAAACAAGAAAACTTTCCCAGTTGCACAAGGGCATTTGCTTCTTGTCCCCACCGCTGGACATTCCCGCAGCGTTTGCTTTCCCTTGCCCCTCCAAGACCACGAGATCAGAGATGCTGCTCGTACGGCAGTGCAAAGTTCGTGCGCCATGTGAGACCATCTACTTTACTTCCCTTCGTTATGAGATGCCCTGTCCAGCATCAAACTCAGGTTTGAACTTGGCCCCTCTCAGATGGTGCTTTTGGGCAACGGGAAGGGAGACTTGGCAGCCAGAGCCCCCCGAGCGCCGCCAGCTCCCCGCGGTTTCTGGAGCGGGGCAGGTTTTCTGCTGGCTCTGGTCGATACAGAGGCATTAATTGAATAAGCGTTAATTCTCCTCCGAGGACCATCTGCTGCAGCCCGGCTAGCGGGCGCCTCTCGGAAGCCAGGGCAACAGCACCATCTAGCAGAGCCACCGACAAAGTGCTATGGGGACCCGCTGGCCTCCTGAGAGGCGGCCTGAAGACTGGGTGAAGGCATGGGAACCACTTCGAGGTGCTCCTCAGAAGATCCCACCGTCCCATTGACCTCACGCAACCCCCAGACATGACATTTGCTCTGTAACGTTCGTAATAATTGCTCACCAGCAGGATTCACTCCAAAAGTTAGTCTTCAGATGCTTTGCTCCTCTGTAAAGTAACTTGAACCTCGCTTCTTCACTCCATAAAACTTTGCTGTCTTCCTCAGCACCCAAAATTTGGAGGCAGAGAGCTCACAAGGACAACTGGTTGACCACACACCCAACAATATGTATTGCCTCTCTCCAGGAAAGAGTAGCTCATCCCCAAGGCCAGGAAGGGGACAGTTGTTGAAAAGAGTCAGAAACCACGCAGAGCAAGGCAGTGGGTTTCTTCACGTGTCCCAAGAGTTGGTAGCTGTTTTTTTACAGGATTTCTGGCTAACCAGGATTCATCAGATCTCATGCTGCCGGGAGGTTGGTAGCTTGTTGGTGCCTTCCAAGAGGCTCAGAAAACACTTTTCCCTTCCCTGCACTTTACTGTTTATCCCTTCTTCTAGAAAAGATTCAGCAACTTCCAGAGTAGATCAACACCAAGTGGGCTATTCCCGCCCATTTAATACTATTTAACAGTATTTTTTCCTTTGAAAGGAAAAGGAGAAAGGAGGAGTGGAGGCAGCTGCCCTGTTTTCACCCACTGCTCGTATGCAACTGCCCACTTGGTCTTTATCCCCCTTTGAGGTATCTCCCCCAAGGGAAGGTCTCCAGCATCTATAGCTCTACACAAACCAGAGAGGAATTGGGGTCTTCACTTTGCATTGAAGGGAAATTCACTCCTGCCAAACTATCTCAACCAATTTTTTTTTTTAATCTCTACACAGGGAAAATATTGGCATTTGTGTGTTGGGCAAAACTCTGTTGCTGTGCACTTGTTGGTTATTCCTTTTCTGTTAATGCTAATACTTGCAGGCATAAGAAGAAAACTATTCATTTTATGCTGAAATAAACTGTGGGCATCACTTAACCCAACCTCTAATTTTTACAGGGCTGAGCAATTCCTCTCTCACTTCCTTGAATTTATTTTAGGAAAATATTAAGCTGCAGTTTTGATGAAAACCCATCACAACCCTAGATAAGACATTCCCAGTGTTAATTACCCTCACAGTTGGATATGTGCTTTTTCTGTCTAATCTGACACTGCTGGCTTCAAGCTTTAGCTTTTACTGAGACTTCTGGTATTTAAGGAACATCTGTGCCCGTAGAAATTATGTCTTCCTGGAAAGATTATAACCAATTCATCTAGAGCTTTCTTTCAGAATGGAAATGAAGAGGCTTTCCTCTAATGGAGGTCTTGCAGAGCGCAAATGAGTTTTCTTGGTCTTTCTTGGTACCTCTCCAGTTTGTTAGCACCTCTCAGGAACACCAGCCCAAGAGCAGGATGCAGCCTTACAGCAACAGTCATGACAGATCTGCTCTGGTGGTGCTACCAAACAGGGTGTCCATATGCAGAATAACAGAACAACCCAGAAAAACGACTTTTCTTTCCAAATCAAAAATCTCAAAATAGCTCATAGGAAGAAAACTCACATTTTGAAGAGGCAATCACAACATGTTTCCAAATATTTCAGAGAGAAGATGCTCAGGTGTTTCGTTTTCAACCTTTTCTTCCTAAATAAACATTAGAGAACCCTCTCAAACTGCTTTGTCCTGGTTTCATAAAGTGAGTCGAACACAATTTGCTCCAACAGTGCACGCAGTGAACCACAAAATCTCATCTTTCAGTGCTGAAGGGAGGTTGTTGTTCCAGTCTTGTCCTCCCTTCCAAATTACAAATCCACAGCTGAATATATCCCATGCTTTATGGAAAGACAAGTTGGTCAGCCTCCCTTTGTGTGGTTTTATCATGCTATGAGAAATACTCACCCCAGAAAGTGCCCTCCAGGAAAGAAAGGAAACTAGAATTATAATTTCTATTTTGTAGCTCCCGTGTGCTAGAGAAATCACCTTAATGGTAGACCCAGTGATCTCCAGAGGTCCCTTCAAACTTCAACTCTTCTATGATTCTGTGAAATGAATCAAGTCCAAACTAATGAGAGAATGGAAAAGTGCACCAAAGCATGTGGAAAATTAAACATTTAAATTTTCATCAATAGAAAATAGAGATTTGTAGGGTTAAAAAAAAAAAAGAGAGAGAGAGAGAGAAGCTAATATACTGTAGAAATTTCAGACTTGTAGGAAATGCAGGGAATCTCAGCAGTCAAGGGCTGGAGGCTCAATATCTGTCCCACAGCAACAGCACAGAGCAGCACTGATCTCATCCACCAGATTACAGCAAGGTCTGTGATCCCTGCAAACCCTCCATCATGCTCAAGACTGGAGGAAAACCATGGGGTGGCCTTCCTGAAGCTCCAGCACAGCCACATCTTGTGAGACACCACCACACCGAGGAGATGTTCTCATGACCGAGACCTTCTCCTAAGAAAGTGAGACCACTTCCCATCATTGGTCTGGGACAAAAAAAAAAAAATCAAGATGAAATGATTTCAACAGAAATTGAACTATGGTGATTTGAAAGGTCAGGTCAATGAGCTGTCCTGGGGCTCCCCTCATTCCTTGACGTCAAGATGAGCAGTGGCTTTCACTTGCCACCTGATATAAATCAAATCTTCCTCCTGCCAGCCTGGATGAGGAGCCATCCCTTGGCCTGCTCTCCAAGATCGCGTTGCTAAGAAATGCTGCTGCTCTGGGGTCAAATATTATGGCTGAATTTTTAAAATCATGTCTAATAATCATCTGATTACTGTGAAAATGCCCTCTCTTCCACACTGGTTGGCAAGGATAAGAGCTCATACCTCGAGGTGGGAGAAGGGAAACACTCTTATTTCCATGCCACCTCCGCCAGTGTGACAGTGCAGTAGTTGCTACCAAAGACTATCATTTCTTAAATCTTCAGAAATTGCCCATTGCTGGAGGGTAGATGGACTCATACGCCAGCTCAGTAAATCTCCCTGTCAAAATCCTCAGAGCACATCAGGCCTAGAAATAAGACAAAACTAGTGTTAGCACTCAAATTTCCACCAATTTTGCACAAACAGCATGTGGCAGACAGGCACCAGTAGCTCCTGGGAATACCAACAGAGGTGAGGGACTAAATATGAGAAGTCTTGCAGAGATCACCCAGAAGCAATTTGTCTTTATGTCATCCATTGCCCTGTGTACTTGTCCTTGACTTGCTCTGCAGGCCCAGGTCCCTTTTTCTCCTGCAGATTTCCTTCTCCCCTACAAAATTCATGGCATGAAGCTTCACCTTCTAGGCATGTGTTGCCTTTCTGTGTTGTGCTTCAATATACTGGACCTACCAAAGAATTAAAGACCTTGAGGTCTTCTGTTTCTCCTCTTTGGTTAGCAGTAGCTCCATGACAGTGACAATACACATGCTTGAGCTCCCTCATCTGAGAAACAGCCTGAAGAGCATCCAGAACCAGCTCCTGCCATAAATACTTTCAGCTTGGGCAAGTTGAACTCAGGTTGGGGTTGGTTATGGCACAAATCCCAACCACACCGGGACAAGCGACATCAGATTCTCCCCATAGGAGATCCCTTTTGCCACTCTCATGCCATAGCCAGGCACATAGCCTCCATTTGGGTGGGAAACAAGTTATATTTCAATGTACGTATGCAATGAAGCCTACCAACATACCCCAAGGTGCTGGACTGTCTTCATGGCATGCAGGAGAGCCGTCAGGATCCCAATGGGGAATGATGGAAGAAGAGAATTGCAAGGAGCTTTTAAGGCCTGAGCAGAGGTCTTTTCATAGCAAATAAATAGTTCAAGCTCATCCATCCTTGTTTATCAGAAATCTCTGATATCTCTCAACCTTTTTATCAGAAATCAGAAAATTTATCAGAAATTCTCATGCATTACCCTGACTAGTATTGACATTTCCCTCTGCCTTTGTCATATTAGAGTGGCACATTTAAGCTTCTCTGCAAGTTTAGGCTACAGCTCCCAGCAAAAGCTCCCTTTGCCCTTTCCTTGGGTGTGAGGGTGTGAAGGGCTTTTAATGATGCTCAAGGAAAGTTTTCTTGTTGTTGCTCTTAAGTATTTTCTTAATATGTAAATGTGGCCATTTTATTCACTAAAGGAACTCAATCTACAGAAACTTCTCAGGTGTTCTATGAATTATTGTGATTTTTCAATTTTAGCCCAGATACAGACCTGGAGGATCTGCTGATGCCCATCATGCCCATGATGCCATCACTTCTCCACCCCACAGTCTATACTGTTCCTGTGGAGCGATGGCATTGGATCTCATGCACTTTCATTACTTGCTCCATGGAGATCATAACCATTGGCGACTGGAAATTCATCAGCTTCCTTTAGTGTCTCTTAATGGTCAGGACGTATTCCATATTCACTACCAATTACCCCACTTCCTCCTCTTTTGGACACATCTATAACATCAGATCTTCCATCTCTTTTATCAGGTTGTCTGTAACCCCCTCAGCCAGCCCAGTACCACTAACTCAAAGCTTTTGGACACATCCAATAAGAGATTCATCCACAAAAATATTTTTCCTGGTATTTCTCATTTACATTCCATTCACTTGTGCCCACAGTGATTTAAAACTTTGGACAGCACACCCTTTGGAAGTGGGAAGCACACGTATGACACATTGGTGGTCAATGCCATTTTCCATCTCACACAAAGGAAAAGCTGCAATAACCCAAGCAGTTAAATTGATGAACTTCAGATCAGCCATTGGCCCTTTGTCTATCGAAATGAAGTCAATATTCAATTATCCAGAGTGCAGTACACAGGTTTCTGCATTAGGAGGGCCTCATATTTCAAGATGTCCTAGAAAGCTTTGTAACCAAGAGGACTCACCAGTCTTCTTGTGTTTACATGGTGCATGAAATCACGTATTAAATTCCTCTTATTTGAGGGTGGACACTTAGAGAAGAGCTCACCGAGTCAGCTTCCTTTAAAGAGATGCAGAGATCTGTACGAGCTAGCTCATCTTTGGTTTACTAAAACCCCATGGCCATTTTAGATGGTTTGGCTTTGGACCATCTCGTGCTGTAGACACAGGGGCTGGCTAGTGAACAAGTGGATTTTGCTTTGGCTGGGAAATTTTCAGGAAGAACCAACCACTGTCCCATTATCCAACATCATGGGCTCCTTCCTCTCCCTTTGAGCTCCTCTCAAATGGGGATGCAAAAAGGAAAGCTCGTTGGCTTTACCCACTGCCTGAAGAACCTCAAGAGGATAATGCCTGTTTCTTTCCCCAAGTATGACTATTTTTTAACCTAGCTGCTTTCTTTTCCCAAGCGTCATCTAAATCATCCTGCCCGGTGCTTCCTCTGCCTGTTCGGCACAAGGACAAGCAGTTATGGATGGAGGGGTTAAAAAAACTCCATGGCTTTTCCAACTACTTCCAAGTAATTCAATGCCCAGAGGCGAGATGAATCGATTAGACCCCTGGTGCTGGGATTTGTCACAGGCACCAGAGTAATTCCAGAGGGGTTCGTTTTCCTAATGCTTTTTTTTTGCAGGGGAAATGCAAATTTATCCAGAGGTCAAATGCAAAGGCCACTACCAAATGCGATACCTCTACCCTCAAAAAACCTGCTTTTCAGGTATCCACTGAATGGACTGGATTTTTTTTTTTTTTTTTTTGCAAATTGGGGCAAAAAGTGACTTCTTCATTGGCCCTGGCTCCAGTGCAGGGGAAGGGGAAGGATCCTTTGGCACCCTCTAAAGATCTCCACAGAAAAAGCTCTATGAAATGCTGCTTGCCACAGGCACTGGAGGGGAAAAAAAAAGAAACAGAATAATATTATCTTTTACATCAACCAGTAAACAACTTTGTGGTCCATTTCCATTAACAATTGCTGCTATATAGAAAGTTATTTAAGTGAAACGGTAAATAAATTCCATGTGTAATATACATTTCCATTAAACGCTTCTGCGTTGCACATGGGGTTTTAAGCAAAAGAGTGAGTAAACATTCCTTGTGCTCGTAATACATTTCCATTAAGCACATCTGTACGGCAGAGATTTTCATGATGATTATAGTGATTTTTCTCCTCAACAAAGCTCCATAAGCATTTTTCATATATTATGGCTGGCGAAAGCACAAATTCACATTTGGGCTGATCCCGAATTTTGCTTTGTGAGGGGTTTTATCACCTGGGGAGAGACCAGACCACATAATCCCTGCTGTTAAAATCCCCTCATGTCCATGCTGGGTCCCAGACCAGGACACATCTCCTCTCCTCTGCTCTCCCCCAGGACCTGGTGGGTCCTGCTGCCGGCAGCCCTGGGTTTAATGGTGATATTTAATCTACAGGGCTTTTTTTTCTCTATTTAACTGAGTTGTCTAGGACCTAGTACAACCAGAATAAATAGAATGCATCAAATAATTAATATTACAGATGAAAAAACATGCTGTGAAATGCATGGTGGGGTCCCAAACTCTATGATAGCTGCTTTTTAGTGATAGCTGCGGTAGAATCTCCTCATTTTATGTAATTATTTGTGTATCTCCTCATTTATGTAATTATTCTTTGTGTGATTATAATTTTTTATTCTATGTGCTTACAATTTTTCTTCACTCATCAGATACCTAAGTATGGTCCTTCAGGATGGGGCACTCAGGGCTGAGCTCCTGGCCCACAGGGACATCCCCATGGGGTTGCTCAGGCACCACCACGGTGAAAAGTCCTGCAAGAACTGTACATTGCAGCAGCAGAACAGGGCTGAAATACATTCGTTTCCAGGTTCCCATGCCTGTTGGCAAGGAGGAGTTTGCTTTATCCAACGTCTATCCTGAATGTGGCTTGAACTTTCACTGCTAAGTCCTCACGCTGATGATACTGCCCGTCCACGTCTGATGCTGCCTGAAGTCTGGAGGTGGAGCCCCAGCCCTGCTGTGCCTCTTGCATGAGGAGTTTTGAGCTAAACTGAGTCTCTCTTACAAAAAGTAAAACACCAGCTGAGATTAGCATCAAGTTTGGGGTTGCAGGTTCCCATTTCCCATCCCTTTTAATCCACCAGGCTGATGAGCCCCAAAATCCCTTCTCTGTCGGCATAACTTTGTTAAATACAAGAAAACTTCTGGTTTATAGCCTCTTATTTTTCCCACTGGCTTTTTAGAAGGGACTAATGTACAGGTGCTCCACAGGGTGTACAAGCTCCATGCTCCAGCTGCCACATGATGCAGAAGAACGAGCCAGGGGAAATGGAGCCAAACTCCCAGGGGGATTTATTTTCTCTCTCCCTTTTTTTTTTTTTTCCCTTTAGGAAAGAAATGATGGATAACGGATGGATAATATTTATTTTGAAGGAAAAGGGGCTATTACACAGGAAGAGCTGGCAGATGAGTGCGTGCCTGTGTCGGCAGTGTCACATCCATTCAGTGGCACCGGGAAGGAAAAGCCCTGGATAACAGGGAGCAGCCGTTTCAGGTGTTTGCATTCATCCTCCAATTTGTTAAAAAAAAAGAGAAACATTTCCCATTGGAAAGGTTTGCACTGCTTGTTATCCTAATTTTTATTTTTACTTTTTGCAAATTCCCTTTTGCTCCCGCAAGAGGATGATGTAACCGAGCACTTTGGCAAAACTGCACAATCAGCAAGTTCCCTTGGTTTTCACTAGAAAAGTCCAACTAGTTTTTTCTTTTTTTTCTCTCCATGTTTTTTTTCCCTTGCAAATCAAATAAACCAAAGATACCTGTGCATCTGCAACCTCTGCAAATTTCCACGCAGCAAAATAGCAAAATACCAGTTAGCAAGAAGACAGAAAAGTCTTTTCTGATTTCTAATTCTTATTAAGAGCCTCAGTGCAACACAGGCTAATGTGATTAAAGCAAGGATATATTCAAGGGGGTCTGAAAATGAATGAACAAAGACGAATGCGTATTTAAGACCGTGCTGAGAGTCAGACAGCAGGGAAGTGCTTGTGGGTCTGTTATTCCCGTCCCGGCGCTATAACTTGCTCCAGCTGGCAGGACTGAGCAGGATCCGGTGCCCATCCTGCCCGTATCGGGTATTTCTGCCTGTAAATAATGGGCCATGCCAGGCTGATCATGCTGACCTCATTGGGGCTTATTTGTCACCCTCGGCACTGAGGCTCTTTCTCAAAAGAAAAATAGCCCCACTAAACACAAGTTGTTCGCAGTTTTTTAGTTTTTCTGCAGAAAAATACCTTGGGGAATTAAAAAAAAAATAATTCAACTCACTGAGAAAAATATTTGGCTTTAAGAAGAGCCTGAGGTGCTTAGATAGCTCTGCAGCCCGCATGCAGTGGCCTGTCATTAGTCCCATGTCATTAGCCACCAAGCAGGTGCTTTGCAGGACCTGGCACCCGTTGCAAGCAAAGAAATATTTTCCATCAGCGAAACCATCTACATAACGTTACTGCATCCAGTCATCAAAGAAAAGCTGTCAAAAACATTTTCCAGCAGCAACACGGCATCATCTCAGACTCGGGGTTGTCCTGAATTTGGGAAGAAAAAAAACCCTAAAATCATAATTATTTGTATTGGTGATATTATATTGCTGCCTACAAACTTCAGATGATCTCCAGGACTCAAGGAAACACTAGGTCCAAGCTTTGCTGCACTCATTGAGAGACTAAGAAGGACCATTAACCCCAACGTAGCCTTCATGTCGGTGCAAAAGCACCTGGGGGCTCCATCAGGCTCTCAGGGAATTTCATCCCCATGGATTTTGGGAGACAACAGCATGCCTGGAAGCATCTTTGTCCAAGTGGATTTCAAGAGCCAATGGTGAGCTTGGAAATATCTCAAGCTTGGAAATGTCTCAATCCACAGATTTTGAGAGCCAACAGCATACGTGGAGACATCAGGGATTTCATGCCCATGGATTTCGAGAGCCAACAGGAGGCCAGAAAACATCTGGAGTTTCATCCCTATGGATCTCCAGAGCCAATGATGTTTTCAGAAACATCTCAGGCTTCATTCCCCCGGATTTTGAGAGTCAATGGTGCACTCAGAAATGTCTTGGTTTCATCCCTATGGATTTCAAGTGCTGATGGCATGCTCCAAAACTTCTTGGATATTTGGGAATAAAACACCTTGCATCAGGGAAAAAAAAAAAGAATTGGTTTAATTCACCAATTCAATTTTAATTCAATTTTTGAAATTGAATTTTCAATTCAATTTTTAATTCAAATTTAATTTTATTCATCGAATAGCCAGGTGAGGAGAGCTGGGCACAAGTGAGAGGGACTCCTGCACCACAGGGGGACAGACTTGTGCCCACCAGCCCCAGGCTGCTCCCTACTCCTTCCCCAGCCCGGCAGGCCCTGGGTCTTCTCCCCAGATGACCCTTCTTGCCTGGGGAAGAGCATATGAAGCAATCTCACAGCTATACATTAACACCCACCTAGGCTCCGCTGGATGCAAACAGCTCCCACGGCACATCTCCACCTCGCCGCCGCTTTTATTTTGGAGCAATTGTCCCACATTACTCCCTCTGGAATATGTGCGACTTTCCTCCAGAACAAAATATGAATTTGGGCAGCTGCTCCAGAATCATTCTTCCAGGAAATCTTTCTCACGCAAACAGCACTTACATGACCTGGAAAATAAAAGAATATATATCCTATATTTCAAGGAAACCAAGCCCAGCCCAGGAGCAAGGCTAGTGCTATTTTTTGCAGTATTTATTGAGAGGGGTCCTAAATGGCTTGGTGACCTGGGAACCTCCAGTGCT
Source organism: Nothoprocta pentlandii (assembly GCA_013398315.1). NCBI lineage: Eukaryota > Metazoa > Chordata > Aves > Tinamiformes > Tinamidae > Nothoprocta > Nothoprocta pentlandii. The sequence continues at coordinate 987,153 of VZSG01000286.1, forward strand.
GGGCACTACAGAGGGAAACCAAGGACATCCTGCAATTCATCTGGGCTCCAGCATCCTCAGTGGTGGCCATGGATCTGCTGGAGGCCACGTTTCAACCTGGGCTATGCACTTTAAAGGAAATTCACCAGTTTTTGTTCATTTTTCACAATATTGTAATGAGGCCCTTGCTGGTGTAGAAGGGAATGAAAATTTATGTGCTAACAATCACAGCTAGCAAAACTAATATTGAGGAAAAACATTTTTTTTTTAAGAAAATGGAATTTTTCATAATATCACCTTAGAAACTTCTAAGACTTCAAATTAAAAAAAAAATCAAAACCATAAAATATTTCAGCTACAGAGAATGATTTTGTTTCCTCTAAAATGTGATTCTTCAGTGCCAATGTTTTCTGTTGAAAAACTGGAAGAAGATTCGAGCTTGGTCTTCCGAGAAGAGATGTGCAGATGAGAGTGTCCAAAGAGTGAATTTTATGAAGCAGTTTTTCTCTTTCATACAAAGGAGATGACAGTCTGACCAGCTTCAGATCTGTGTGATAGAGGTTACCATATAATTGCCACAGGCTAAGGTAAGATTTCCTGCAGGTAAGATTTGCAACGGAGAGTTAAATATGAGTCAAGTACAGTCAAGTACGGTCACTGCACAATCTTATTTACCCACTTGGATCTAGTTTGCACTGTGTTAGTGGACAAGTGAGAAAAATGAAGCACTTGAAGTTGTCAGATGAGCTCTCCTTCCAGCAAACTGTGGGCGATGGGGAATAGTTCTGTGTCTGTCTCCTGAGACCTTTTGCAGTAGCCACCAAACAAGCTCATTGCACCTTATTTCTGTTGAGTTCACACATACGAGCCTTTAGGGTCCCTAGATGTTCTTGGTTTCAGTCCAAAGCAGGAGATGACAAGGACTCTTTCTAGTTGTCCCCGATCATAGAGTCACAGAATCATTAAGGTTGGAAGGGACCTCTAGAGACCATCTAGTTTAACCCCCCTGCACACGCAGGGTCACCTAGAGCATGTGGCATGGGCTGGCAACCCAATGGGTTTGAAGACCTCCACAGGAGACTCCACAACCTCTCTGAGCAGCCTGTTCCAGGGCTCGGGCACCCTCACTGTCAAGAAGTTTTTCCTTAAGTTCCTGTGGAACTTTTGGTGCTTCAGTTTGTGGCCGTTTGCTCTTGTCCTGTTGCTGGCCACCGCTGAACACAGGCTGGTCCCATCCTCTTCATGTCCTCCAATGAAGCAGACATGTGTCCTGTACAATGAAGCATGACCACCACACGGAAACCCACCTCACAGATCCACACGGCATCATCTACTGATACCATTGGCAGATAATTGAGATATCCATCTATCGGAAAGGAAGACCAGATTCCACAGCAGCAGGGGCAACAGCAGGGGCAGATTCCACAGCAGTGGGCAACACCCACTGCTGTTTGCATCAGGCTTTGGTGGTGCACAGATAGAAGGTGCTGCAGAAGTGGAAAATTGAAGCCTCCACAGAAAGTCGGAGATGTTGAGCTTTATAAATAGTCTCTGCATGCAGTGAAACTTGGGAAAACTCTATGAAATTTGAAAGTACATTTATTTTTGTAAGCATGCGGGAAGATGATAAATTATTTCTTTTGATCCTTTCCACTTCTGTGCTTACAGCTATAAAAAATATGCTAAAGGCTGCTTATTTTTTTTCCCTCTGCATCAATTGGTGAGTGAAAATCCTACAGCACAAAGCAATGTGTTTTGGATAAAAGGAGGTGTTGGAACACTTCTCAGTCCTTAGCAGAACTGGTAGGATTTATTTCAGTGCTTTCCTGCATTAAATAAACTACCCTTAGCCTCTACTTATATTGCCACCAACTATTCCACAAATTTGCAGACTTCTAGGGGAGAAATTCCTTTCCTTATTAATCTTGTGAGGGGAGGAAGGGATTAAATCTTGATCCTCTGCTTTATTTTTTTGCTTCCAGTCCTCCTTTGCTGCAATCGTCCAGCTTTCGAGCACACCCAAATCCTTGGGCTGCTAGATCCTGAAAGGAAAAAGTGGGAATGACTCCCATAGGACACGCTCTGACGCTGCTGATGGGCTTTCCTGTGTGCCAGGAGGAGATGGGATTTCCCAGGACATTCTTCCCCTAGATAGGGGACATCTGCCTCCTTCCCACAAAGATATTATTATTATTATTATTATTATTATTATTATTATTATTATTATTATTATTATTGCTATTGCTATTGCTATTGCTATTGCTATTGCTATTGCTATTATTGCTATTATTATTGCTATTATTGCTATTATTACATCCTGTTGTGATGCGAGCAGAGCATCAAGAGCAAATCACCACTCTGCTTTCAATGACCAAGCAATGGTCATTGGGAACCAATGCATTTTTGCAAAGGATTTACTGGAGAAAGTTAGTTCCTTCCTCCCCAAATTGGCCTCCCTCCCCTCCTGCCCTTTGCCCAAGCAGAGGCCACGAGCAACACGAGAGGAGAGCCAGGAAATCCCCTCTTTCCTGGTTATTTAAGAGGAATTTTGTTCAGACACCCTCCAAATTAATTTGCTTTTCAGGATGGGCACCAGCTGCATTGGTATTTCATATTAGCAAGCTCTGCCTGCAGCATATTTTATTCTAAATACGTTACAAGCCTCCAGAAATCAAGGAAGGAAAGGGAAAGTTTATTAGAAAGCCTGAACAGCCTTAAGTCCAAGGGGGACTTTGCTATAATTAAAGACGTAGCGAGTAGCTGCGGAGGCTTTAATCAGGTTTGCGACGGGCTCGGGGTGAATTTGCCTCAGTAAAAGGTTATGTTTGCTTCATTAAAATCTGGATTCTGGCGCTGTCCTTGATGTGCTCTTGCTCCAATTTCTTTCATCGGTTCCGTCTTGGAGAGTGACGGAGCGTCGCCCATAAAGGATGCTGAGAACGAGGTGCTTAAATAAGTTACTAATTAAACGGCCCTTCCAAACTCTGTTCTCATTTCTTGGTATAATGAGTGTAAAACCTGAGGAATCTTCAGTCAGTTTGCTTCAGCTGTTGCTGAAGGAACCACTAGTATTTGGATCCTCTCCCCGCTTTTGAGCAATCCTTTAATTACATCACACAGCTAACGCAAAAATACCTCACTTGGTGTTTGTGGGGCCAAACTGCAGGGAGAGAAAGAGATGAGACGCTGAGCAGGCAGGTTTTGAAGCCCTTTTTCCTCCTTCGGGCAGGTAAAAGTGAGCAAGAACAGCACTTCTGCCTGCCAGGCCAGGAAAATTGCTTGTTCTGGTGCATTTGGAGGGAAAAGCATCAATCTGGCTATTTATCCTGATATATAACAATCATAATAATAACAATAACATAGTATAATATAGTGGCTGGCATTTTTCAGGAGGGTCCTGCCATGGGCAGTCCCTTCTTTCCAGGGTGTTCTGCTGAACGGAGACCCGGGATAAGCTGCCGCATTAGACAGGTAATATTAGGATAATTTAGGCCCTCTCAAAGGCTCCAAAACAATCAGGAATGCTGGGATGAACAGAAAATGTTCCCCACAGATCACCCTGCCCTGTCGTTTGCGTTTGCAGAAGTCACCAGTGAAACCAGATGAAGCTCCAACTGGCCTTTTTGTGGAGAGGAGAAAGAGAGAAGAGGTTTTAATACACAAAAACTTGTGTCTATACTAAAGCAAACATCCCCGCCGAAAAAATCACGTAGGCTTTCATGATTGCTCCTTTTTATCCCTTATGCCAAGCAGTTAACTTCGCATTTGTCCATCACGAGCCATTCACCGGTCAGTCTCCCCCAAAGCCTTTGGGATGACCACCCTTCCCACCTCATTCTGCACCATCCTATCAAGCCTTTTACCACACGTACATTTTAGCAGCAGTGCCTTTGTGTTTGCTGGGGTCCCACACAGGAAAAGGCTGAACGTCATCCGCCAGCTCCCACTGGAAACGCACCATTTGCTGCTGATTTTCCCCCTCTTTGAGGAATTTGCTGATTTTCCTCCTCTTTGCTGTCTATGGCCAGCCCTTTCCCCTGTTAACATGCTCGTTATTGGGAGCTCGCCGTGACAAATGTTACCCGGGGTGTCAAAGCACGCTGGGCGAACCGCTCTTAAGGAGTCCATTAGTGCAGCACAGCCGCTTTTATCAACCCAAGGGGTTATCTCAGCAAGGAACGGGATCTCATTTCTTTGACAAGAGCTACTTTCCATAAAACCATTTCAACTGGCACTAATGACGCCAATACGCTTTAATTCTTTATCTCCCGTCACTCTCTCCATTCTTTGGGCCGGGAATTGGCAGGTGGATAAAAACGCCAGGACCCACCCTGCGCAGCCCTCCCTGTTGCCCCACCGTTCCCCCTACATCCTGGTTCTTCCCTATCGTCCTGGGCACCAGCAGATGTTCCCCAGGGCAGAGCCCTCCAGCTCCATCCAAGACCAGGGACACAGATCTGGAAATGCTCTGGAAATTCTCCCACGATATAACCTGTCATCCCAGCTCTTGCAAAACGCAGACAGAAAATGGTTAGTGAAAGCGCCTTATTTTCACCTTATTATTCATTCCATCACTAGTAATGGGCCTTTGCCGTCTCCAGGATATTTTCCAAATACATTTAGCAAAAAAACTTCTAGCATCTTTTACCATCCCAATCATTTTCTTCTTTTTCCCATGATATCAACTCTCCTTATCATCCTCTACATCCAGTTTCTCATTAAAACAGGTCACAATTTCAAATCTTTTCTTATGGTGCTGCTTGATTTCTAGCAGAGGCTTTAGCTCCACAGCAGGCGAGATCATGTTCGCCCTCGACTTGAGAGCCGTGAGTTTTTGGCAAGGCAGCAGATTCTTCTCCTTACAGAACAGCCAGTCTGTTTACTTTTTCCTTTACGTTTTCGTCCAAGAGAAAGTCATTTATCATTTTCCCTTGCTTTAGGAAACGAGGAGTTTTGAAGCATCAGGTTTTTGTATCACTGTGTAGAACTAATTTCTCTTGCTTAGGAAGAAACCGTGTGCTTATCGACAAAGCAAGGTGCTTTACACTCACTGCTACGTGCCCTGGTCTGCACCAGACCAAGAGTGGTCACAGCAGCCCCAAAATCATATCATCTATTGCAAAATAAAAGCTCTGCAACCATTAATCATAGAACAAACCAAAAGTGCTACAAGTTAAAGGCTGATAATGTTGCTGACTTCTTTTCAACTTTCTCCTTAATATTTTTGGAAAAACTGAACCCACTAACATTGCATCAGCTGTGAACGAGTTCATGTGTGTAAACCCTTTGTTCCAAATGCAAAATGTGCACGGGGTTTTTTGGAGGAGAACTCCAGCTCTTCAGATGTGTTCTCGTCTCAGTTTTGCGGCCAGGTTCTCAGCTCATGCCAGTAACTTTCTGCAGCTTGTTTTATATATCTCTGTCTGGTTCTAAGTAGTCACAAAACCCCATCCTCATAACTGCAAGCATGTGCCTCACTAAGGAAAAGTCTGAGGAAAATCTAAGTTTCAGACACAGTGCCAACTTCATCACGCTTTTGCGCTTGCTGAGCCTGTGACTGGTGCTGAGGCATCAAAAGACAAGCGACCAGGCATGAATTGCCCAAAAGTCCTTCTTCAAGATACTTGGACATGTATGAAATGTGTAAAGCAGGATCCCTAAACGAACCTGTTGAAGTTTTGCTATTTGTGCCTCTTGTCACTAATATTAAAAAAAAGTGTGGCCACCAGCACTCTGATAGTCAGGGCTCATATCAAGCCCCAGAATAATACTGGAATGAACAGGTAGCCAACACATACGTGAATTTTTCAGTGCTGAGTATCTGTGTAGATTAACAGGAGAGGGACCTAAGTCCTCAGTGCAGAGCCCTGGGTAAGCTCTAAAGACAGGACATTATCTATAGGCAGGAACTCTTTCGCCATGCTCAAAGCCAAGGAAATTGGATGTGACAAGTGTCCCTAGACAGCTTAACACAATCGTAATGAAGTGTTTGAAGGAGATGTGGCATCAAGGTCGTTACTTTATTAAAAAGAGCTTTTTTGTCCCTGTTGTTGGTTCAAGGGCAGCCCCATGCACACTGTGTTGGGTACACTGCATGAGCGCTGCAGCTCACACAATTTACAGCCCATACTACAAATTAAAATATGACACAACTTCGATAAAGGCTGCTTTAGGAGTGTCAAGTTCTTTCCATGGTGCTCTGGTGATAGATTTGCACATGATTTCACAGTCAATAAAAGACATATAATTCCTTAAATTTCTGTCCGTGTTGGTTGTAAAATAGTTACATAAATCTATCAACTAAAACACAGGCAGTCTGGAAAGAACACAGCATATCAAACATTTATCCAGGTGAAGTTCACTTAACATAAGTGAAATTCTACCTGGTGGCTCCACTTTTCCAACTGCAGAAGGAACCTGCAAAGTCAGGGCTGCTCCCACCACCGCAATGCGACGCAAACTGATGCTTGCTGTAAAGCCCACGTGATGATTTTGGGGAGACTTGAGTGGATTGGATGCCCTGAGGGTCACCCCATAAACGACTGGCTCATTTTCAGATCAGAAATTAACAGTGTCTGATGTTTCCAGCACTCTCCTGATAATCTGCATCCCTTTCAAAGGCATTCAAGAATCCCTAGGAGAACAATTGTGTCCAACATACGCAGATCAAATAATGTCCCAGTCTCGGTGTTTTTCCAAACTATGTCTTGCTGAAGGTTGCTGGCATTTATTTAGTTTTTTAGCTTGACACACGGGGCAGTGAGCCCAGAACCTCTATCTGAAGCCCTAATGCAAACTCCCCAGTGACACCAGAAGGTGGTCTCCATCCAAAGGAGAACGGGGACATTTGAGGTCCCACGTTTCGTCCTTCAGCTTCACCAGCGAGGCTCACATCCAAAGAGTTTCTCCTTAGCTACTCTGGGTGAACAAAGGGGAGCCATAGCAGGAGGTTGGAAAACTAAAGAAGGAAGGATTAGATGCTTAATAGTAAACTGAGATTAAGTGGGAAGAAAGAATTACTTAGGTGGAGGCCTGTTGGGACTTGTTCCTCATCACTCACTTCACGCTAACTACACGATTTTAACCCACTGAGCTCTGCAGAATAGTGTGCTAGTACTTCCCTCCTAACTCAATCACAGATGAATTAATTCACTTTATTACAGAATATCATTAGAAGATTAGACTGGAAATTGCATTTTCATTGACTTGGGAGGAAGGATTCAGGCTTCTCAAGCTTTGGTTCAGGATTTAAGTAATGTGTGTACTTCCCCACTTACAGACTATTTCATTAAACTCTCGAGAAGAGGCAAGCTGAAAAGATCACCTGCAGTGATTCATGCCTCCAGCTGGCGATGGGAGCTAGGTGGCTCTGATCTCCAGCTGGTCTCCACCATGGCAGAACTGTCACCACCACTGGCTACGCAGCCAGAGCCACATTACAGCAGGCCGGTAGGAAGCAGCAACCATAAGAAATGAAGAACGTTCGATCAGAAAAATGACGATGAGCAATCGTGGAGATGAAGCTGAGGCAAGGTGCCATATAAAACCAAATCTAACCAAGCATAAGAATTAGGGATTCTACGGCACGTGCAATCTTTATGCTTTTCTGACTCAAATGGGAAGCCAGAAACACATCCCCAAATCTCCAAAATGAGAAACAATACTTGATTATTTAGGAATGCCAAGCTCTCTGGTGCTCGACTCGTGATGTTGCTGATGATGTTTCTATTACTGCCTTCCGTTGACTGGTCAAACTTGAGAAGCTATGTTTTTGCAAGGCTGTCCACCAGGGTTTTCCTGAACCTGTTTTTGACAACATGTTGAACCCGTAGCCACAGGGAAACAAAGGAGACTGAGTGTTTTGGGGAGTCCAGTGGCTTATAGAGCACAGGAACTCGTGAGTGCTTCCTTCAAGAAAGATGGTGTGGTAGACCAGGTCATGGAGGGATTGGACACGTCCGCTTTGGCACACATTGACACAAATGTGAATTTTAACAGTTTCCAATGCAGGCACAAGACCAGCCCCTGCTCATGTTTCTCTATGACTATCACCCCGATCACAAGGACTGGACCATGGAGAGAGGCTGAACCGCTGGACAAGGGACCTCTCCTGGCTCTCCTGCGCTGGGCCTAAGTACTGACAAATATTTGGGTGTTTTTTGCAGAATTTGCTCCAGCCACTTTTTTTTTGCATCCATTTTTTCTTTGCTTCCAAATTTTTTTTTAGGAAGTGAATTTTTCCCAAGCATATTTACTGTCCCAGGCGGTTTCAGGCAATAAGTATCAGCGAGAAGCCGTTGGGAATTGCACTTTCAGACTACAAGCCCCAACTGCTTGCCATGGAGACCTGCTTCTAAACCCAAAGCAAGCCTATGCAGAAGCATAGTGTGATACTGTGCCGCACAGGGTTATACTTAAGTTATTTAAAGTATCTTAAGCGCCTTTAAGATCAAATAGCTGTAAAACAGCTAACAGGGAATTTTATTCACTGAAATTATTTGATACTTAAAATTTCAGGGAAATAGAAAAAGTATAATAATAAGGGGACTGTGAAACACCGAGAGCAAAAGAAAAAGATGTCAAACTAATCGTCTCTGCTGTTCGCTGTAAATTATTTGCTCTGTCCTGCTATGTTATAGTGCTATAAAATGCATCTAATAAAGCAGCGGCATCCGGAAATTCCTTTCTGTGCCGACACCTTTTCTCTTTTAAAGTGGAAATCTTTGCAGCCTGAAAGAGAATATTTTATTTCTCCTGCAGGGGAGGAACACAACGGAGCTAATGAAGCCTTCTTCCTCACAAATCTCCTAAGCATCAAGTGGAACCATGGTACAAAGATGGTAAAAAAGGGGTTTCCAATAGGTGTTTTGAGGGCAAATCTGCTGGCGAAGACACATTGCGGCTTTAGATTGGATTTCTGCCCATGTGGAGCAGCAAGAGTGTGTGAATTAAATCAAATAAGGAGATGTCTCCCTGACACTCCTCATGCTGCGGGTAAATGCTTTTGCTCTTTGCCTCAGGTTCCACATGGTTGAAAGGTGAGATGTTCTTCACCATCAAGACCAGAGCAGGAGAAGGGATGCCTAGGGACAGGTTTATTGCTGGTCCTGGACACGCTGCAGGCCCGAAGCCCATCAATCCCATAGGGGCTCATGACACCATCCAGGTGTGTGTTCACCCCATGCACTGACCTGCATGAACGTCCTCCCCAATGCCTACGTTCCTACTGCCTGCATCGAGCTGAAGCTTAATGTTCTCCAGGTTCCCTTCCTGCAAAGAGCAACAAATGTAGAGAGGGGAGCAAAACTGGTAAGAAAGAGTCTAATTTTCTCTCTGCAGACAAAATGCAAAACTATGAGACCCTGGAGAGCATCCTGTCAATACCATTGCATGGGCAGGAGGCTAAATGACCTGGCCAAGTGGAGGTGAAGCCAGCTGCGTAACAGCACTTGATTGATAAAGAGCTGGCCAGCAAGGGCTTGCTTTGCAGGACACCTAGGACTGTCCTTCACAGTGCACCATGGAGGCTGCTTGGTCACCAGAGCTGCATCTGCCTCAGATGTGAGAAGTCAGAGGTGTCCCACGTCCCCAAGCTGGATGAGGCCGTGGAGAGAAGAACCGAAAGCGGAAGGGAAACACATTACCGAGAACAGGAACCACAACACTCAGCAAAGAGAGCAGGAGGAGGGGAGGACATTGGGGTAGAGACTTGATATGGAAGTGGTTGACTTCTCCAAAACAGGCAGGGGACTTCTGATCTCCTCTTCTGCTCCCTGGTACATCCTCGTGCCACGTACTGTTGGGTGCCCTTGTGTACAAGAGGACAGAGCTGGTGGTCCTCCGCAGCACCAGAAAGACAAACTTACTGAAACTTCTAGAAAAAAAATCAGTTATATGGGAAGACTAGTTAATTGTCACACAAATCCTTGGCACCTTTGGTGAGAAGCACTTGAGCGAGCAGCTGTATCTTCAGATGACCTTCTACAGTGTGCCAAGGTTACTCTGTGTGCTTGAGGAGGCCTCAAGAGCCTTCGCTGGGGACGTGAGCGGTGGCACAGGCTGGCGAGCACCTCACCTGTGGCACCGGCAGTCTGTCTTCCTGCAAAAATGTGGTGTTCTCCATGTGCAATACTCATCCCAAAGCTTCACAGAGGTTTTGGAAGCCGTTACGCCAGGTCCATGCAGTACCTGCTCACAGCCAGCCCGTGTGGTGGCTTGAGCCATCCATGGGAATCTGGATTTACTCTGAATGGCTTTTCCAGTTGTGTGACGTGATTTATGGGGCAGACTTGGGCACGTGAGCCCAGTTTGAAGGCTGCAGGGGTTTAACACACTGGGCAGCGGCTGGTCAAGCTGGGGAATGGCTCCAGTTATGTTTAACAACTAGCACAGAAATGCCAGAATTTTTGTAAATAGTTTTGGCTTGGGTGCTGAGTTAAACTGTGGCTGGAGAAGGTAGATGGAGAGTAGGTACAAAAGGCAGTGGGAGATGCTCTACTGGCATCTTCTTCATGGTGACAGAGCATGCAGGAGCACTCAAAAATCATGTTTCTTTGTCCAAAATCCCTACTGAGCTTTACAGGTTGAAGTGTCCCTGTATATAGCTCAGACTGCAGTAGAATCAAAAGCTCTTCCAAAGAAGATGAAGAAGGGTTTGCATCATGCCACTTTTTACAGCCGTGATTTGGAAAGGGGTAAAAGACTGGTTTTATTTCCAAGAGGACAAATATAGTAAAATTAAACTTAAAATTTTTGGTTTTTGGTAATTAGGTGGGGCTTGGCGTGTTTTTTGAGGATGAAAATGTACTGAAATGTATTGTCCTGAAAATGTTCTTACGGGGGAAGATGGATATTCCGTACTCAGTGTTGCTGAAGCCCTTCTGAAAAGAAGATTATAGATAGCACCATGATCACAGCAGTCTCGCCCAGCTGAGCTTGGCAAATCCACCTCAGAGAGGTGCCCAAACACCAGGGGGAGGAATTAATCTCCCAGGAGAATCATTTAAGACTTAAAACTTGTTGAGAAAGGCATTCCTGGCTTGGTGCTCTGCAGAGTGTCAGTCATTATGCCAGCAAATCAGAAGTACATCCACCCACTTTGGAAGGTGTTCAGCAACACCATGTTGACTTGATTGACTTTCCCCATTGGCAGCTGTTGGACTGAAGTTGTGATTCTTCCATCTGAAGGACATCTGGACCCACACTGCCACAGACCGACCTTTCCCACAGGGTCTCCAGTCAGCTCAAAGTGCCACACTTAGGTCTCATCATCTCCAGGACCCCAGTTAAGAGCAATTTGACTTACGATCCCCAAAACAGAGGACTGTCACTATCATCGGTCTCTTCTGAGACCTGGAGAGGGCAACCAAAATCCTCCTTCAACACCAACAGCTTCATCCTGTAAAATAAATACATGCCCCGTTATAGTTGGCAAAGGTCAAGGACCTCGTTTTCTTCTCTACCTCCATCTGATATATGGGAAAAACGGCAAATCGTTGGCTGAAGCAGGGGTCAAAGAGGAGAACGGGGAGCTTTTCCCGTCAAAACTCTGCCCACGGAGAGGGGGACGTCGGTGTCGCGTCTCGAGGCTGCTGTGATGACTCAGTGCCTTCGAGCCGAGCAGGGAGGTTTGAAAACATTTGTTTTCTGCTTGCCAATGTATCCGCAGTTAAAGCACAACATGGGACCATACTGGGTTTATTGAGATCCTGCCAGGAGCCTGGCAGGTTTCTCACAAAATTTTATCTAGCGAGTGGGCAGATGTCATTAAAAAAAAAAAAAAAAAAAAAAGGAAATAAAAGAAATAAAAGACTTCAGGGGCTGGATATCATCATGCAAAGCCTGTTTTCTCAGCTCTTGGGCTCTCAGCATGTCTACAACGTCTCTCAAAAGGTCCGAGCTTCAGAAGAAACAGTTTTAGAGCTCGGATTCCCAAAAGAGTGTGGGAGAAAACAGATATCATAGTCCATACCAGCTCAGATGTGGTTGTGTTTCAGTCAGGAACTGCCACCTTCCACCCAGGTACACACCGGTGTCACCAACGCCTCTGCCAGGTGGAGATGCTTGGAGAACTTTGCGACCCTCAGAGACATTCAGAGGAAGATTTTGAGGACTCTGAGGATCAGTACGAGGAGACCACCACTGCCCAGACCCACATATCCAGCAGGAGGACCTCACTGCCAAAGACCTCCACTATCCAATAGCAGCAATATGAGAGCAAAAGTGGTGTCCATCACACATTACCTTGCAGGTCTGAACATCCCCTGGTACTAATGAATCTTGATCTGTTCCAAATCATGATCCTTTCCTAGATCACAGCTATGCAATCTGAGGGAAAACATATGTCTGCTGACTGTTTTCCACCTTTTATACATGGTATTTATCACTGTGAACTCACTCCTGTGCCTTCCGATGCTATAGTGGAATAGCTTCTTGCTTCACTTCTTGCTGAGCTTTAGCATAAGCACAGATTAAGGTGCTGTGTGTGCAAAGCCCTGAGCTGGTAGTGCCCAGCAGGAATCAAGTCCTGCTTCCATTTATATGGCAGGAGTGGAATTTGCCACCCTCTTCCAGGAGGCTGGAAAAGATTACCTGGAAATGGGGCATTTTTGATTAGTGCTCCCCAAAAACACATCATTTTCTGCAGCACCACAGCCAGACTGGGCTCAAACTCTGCCCAATCTCCACTTGCTTGCAAGAAAACCTCTCTATTGCCACCAGTTTGGGTCACCATCACTTGTATTTTAGAGGCAAGATGGGGCAAAACTCACATGGGAGGCACTTCCCTTTAGTTGCTCCATGAACACTTGGCTTTTCTTGATGCTTTCCAGAGCTTTTTCCAGCAGCGAGTTTGGAAGCAGGAGAGGGCTATGAACATAAACTGTAGGCTGAGCATAGCGTGGCCAAAAGACAGAGGCCAAAAACAAAATAACTTGAGGGCAAGCCTGCTAGCCACGCAGAGCGTTCTTCATTTCGCATCTAAAAATAAGGTGTGCTCAAATAAGGCGTTTTAAGCCCAACTAGAGCAAATAAAATGGGGTTGAGGCTGCCCTTGGCAGAGACCTGCAAAGATGTCAGGAATAGAATATGTGCAACTTTTTTTTTTAGCATATTTGTGCTTTATATTGAATCCATCTTTTCTTCACTCAGTTCTCTTTAGCTGTTACATCAGAGCATCTCTTCTTGCACGCAGAGCTAGGGCTGGGGCTATAAAGAGGCAATGGCAGGACAGGAGAAAGACTATTTTATCGCTCACGTGTTTTCTAACTGAGCTAGTATGGCAGAAGCTACAATTAATTCCATTTACTAGTAAAGGAGAGGTAAGAGGTAAGTTATAAGAACACAGCTGAGCACACAAAGCATGACTGGGGCCATCTTTAATGATGGGCTGTGTCCTGCAGCTTGTCCCCATGGGACCCAAAAGCCAAGAGCCCAGCACCGAGGTGACTTCAGGGCTCCATCAGGTCTTCCTGGTGACACCTCATGCAGGGAAGCATAAAAGAAAACAAAAAGAAAGAAACAAATCAAAACAAAACCCTACATTGAAAACCAATGTTTTCAGTGGAAAAACCTGCCTGAAAACTCTATTTCCCATTTTAAAAGTTTTCCAACCAAAAATGTCACCCCCATTCCTGTAGCCCCCAGCAGAACCTCTTCACTCTTTCCTCGTCCTCTGCAGCTGATCCATTTTAAGCGAAGCACTTCAGCGACTAACATGTTAGAAGCAGAAGGGCTTTCTATTTCAATTATTCCTTTTTTTATTTATGCTTGTCACCCGCACTTTTATACCAGCTGTCTCTGTTTGGGACCGTCTCTATCGATTGCTGTCACAGGACTGAAAATAAGCAAAGCGCCTAATAAGTAAAAAGCCGATTTCGACAAATTGCTGCATTTCCCCCTTCTTCGGCGCATTCTCCCAGTTGTTTTGGCTGCTCGGGGGACGAGGGGGAGGCGAGTGTGATTCTCCGCAGCTTTCCTGCTAAACTGGAAATCTCGTTGTTATCTTCAAGTCCAGCTTTTCTAGAAGAGGAAGGAGGAGCACGGCGGCCTAATCCCTTCACGGGCCCTGCTCGGCCCAGCAAAGCTGCACCTTGTCCTGCCGCCAGCTCCTGCCCAAGCCAGGCCACGGGCCTTTGAAGATTATATTTATGTATCTGCAGGCATAAAACAGGGAAAAAAGCACCAGCATGTCCAAGTTGGCATTATTTTTTTTTCCACCACTTCAAAGGAGGGATTGGGGAAGATAGAGACAGAGGAGACCTACCAAGGTCTTAACCAAGACCTACCAAGGCTTAACCCAATTCCGAACGAGACGGTAACACCCTGCCCTGAGCTTGCTCCTTCCCCTAAGCATTAGGTGAGATGCCAGCAAACATTTATTGAATTTTCCAGTTTTTTGAAATATTTTTGAAATAATATGAATGAGTAATATCTTGAGCTGAAACACTCCAAGACGGAGGACTTTGCAGCCATCAGTGAGGCAAGGACCTTCTCCTGCCTGTTGGTACCACACATGCCATCCTGGCACAGAACTTATTGTTTTTTTACTGCCTATATTCTTACTGTTTCTAGAGAAAAACATTTAAAAGCACATACTACCTGCATTAGACATTTTACAAGAGAATTTGCTTATGGACTGCACTCCGCTACTGTGTATTTCTGGTGATTTCCACTGTATTCCTTGGAGCAAGAAAAGCCCAAATCATACAAAAGCAGTTAAAAAAGCTACCTACGCTATCCCAGTAGTTTCAGCAATGCCAGTTAATTATTTAGGGCTGCACGTTTGCTGCGGAATATATAGTCGGGCCGGCCCCATCTCCCCGTTGTCTCCTCCCCAGGGACATCTGTTCGCACCAGTTGCCACTTGCTTTTGCAAAACAATTTCACAACACTGCTGCTGTGTTTTCCAAGCTCTGCGCTCGCTGAGCGTGGCCAACTGCTCGAAACCGTTTCAGGAGGGGAAATGAGCAATGAGGAGCCCGTATGGAAAAGGAGCTGCAGCCTCTGATCCTATAAATCGGAGCGGTTACCTCCCATCGGGAGCTCTCCCACTGGAAGGAGCATCTTGAGTGGGAGGCGAATGGCCCTGTCCTCCTCTCTTCTTCCCAACGCACCTGCATCTTAAGAGGGAAGATATCAAATATCAAGAAGGTATCAAGGTTTCCCGATATCCCCACGGAGAAACACGAAGGAGGGAGGTAGTGGAACAGAAAATAGGCATTTTTTGAAAATAAAGCATGTTGTGGCTTACTCATGAATGATGCTCTTATTAATGGTTTGCATATTCATGGGGCAGCACAAGTCCTGCACATTCACAAATGCAAGGCAAGAACCCAGTATCTCATTTTAGAACAAGAGAAAAATGTGTATGGGCTTGGGTCTTCCCAAGAAGAGGGCTAAGGAATGTTCCACTTTCCCGCCCCAGAGAGCCTCCTGAAGGGGATTTTCTTTGGTTTGGCTCAGTTTTGTTCAAGCAATCCTGTTTGAATTTCTTTTTATGTCTTCACAGCCACATGCTCTATTTCTTCCTGCACAGAGCACACCTAATTAAAAAAAAACACATTTCCAATCAAGACAATACGTACTTTTGTGTCATTTTGGGGGGAAGGATTGAGCTTTAATTATCTTTTGAAAACAAAGCGGGTTGATTTGCGTGTCCCACACATGCAACGTCCTCAGTTTACAGTGGGATTCATCTCCCAAAGCGTTTCGCGCAGAGGACAGACACGCGAGCATCTGGTTATCACAGACTGCACAGCCATTTCCCTCCCTTGCACCTACACCCGCAGACATCCCACTTGCATGGACATTTTTATCATCTTTTTCCTACACGCCAATTAAGGATCGCTGCAGCCCACTGTTATCAGCCTGCCTCAGGACAACCGCTGACGAGCAGTCCCAGACTAAGGTCCTCACCTCACCACTGGGCAGGTAAATGCACTCCCAAAGTTCTCATTTTTGGTTTTCTGCTCATTGTCTCCTGCTTTGAGGCCAACACACACCATCTACTCACACGTGGCTGTCGCTGGACCAGGTACCAAGTATTCCCACCTCTCTTGGCCACCACTTGGAAAGCAAACGCCAAGCTTTTCAGAACATGGATCGGCAGAACTTCCCATGCCCACTGCTCCATCCAACTTTGATTTCCCACTTGCTTCCCATAAGAAAAAAGGTAATGGATCCTATCTGCTCATAAGCATTGCTCCAGGCCACAAGAGTTTTTGAAAGGAAAAAAAAAAAAAAAGGAATCTCCAAATCTATGTCTTTTGCTGATAAAGATTTACAAGCCTCCTTTTTTTTTTCAGATGTAGCTTGGAAAATGAGGATGTTGAAGCTTGCTATAAAGCTGCAAATTTCTGTAACACTGCAGCCTGTTTAACTCTAGCATCTTGTGCTGGCTGAGCGTAACCATCCGTCAACACGGCGAGGTCTGATTGATGGTAATGGGCTGCGCTGACACGCACGAGTGGGAGGGAAGGGAGAATTTTGTGCCATCGCTGTGTCAAGTTGATTTAACTTTTCGAGCCATCTGTAACTGTAAAAACAAGATGCCACATCCATAAACGAAGCCGGCAGATGGTGGATATGGGATGGCAAGCATCCCGCAGGGACACGATGGCTTCCCTTGGCATCAGCCTCCCCAGAGCCGAGCAGATGCCTTCAAAAAGCGAAGCTCCTTGGCACCTGTGCTCATGCTCTCATGTCACCACTTATATTAACCTAACAAGCCAAAAATACCGACTGCCTTGGCGTGGGGGGCTTGTCTGGATTGCTCCTTCGCTTGGATGTTTCCCTGTGATTGTGTCCCCTAGCTGGCAGGACAACCCTTCTCCTCTTTGTCCATCTTCTGGCCTCCTGCTCCTTCCATTGCCACTTCAGATTGCATGGGCACAGCCTCGGGGTTATTAAACAGCCCTGGGACAGGTCTCAAAATGACCAATATCTCCCTCCCTCTTCATTAATACACCTATGAGGGCTCTCACATTGCCCAAGAACTGATGTGTCCAGGGCTGGCTGGCATGGGAGGCTGCTCCTGCTCACTCCAGCTACTTATAAAAATGTCCTTTTTCCTTACAGAAGAAGCTGGACTCAGCTGACAGAGGAAAATGAGATTATTAAGGGTCACAGGCAAGTAATGAGAGGAGATGAAAGGGAAAAATCCACTGGAGGACAGACCCGTGAGCAGAAAGTTGGAGCAAGGTGTGAGGAAAGGGAGGAGGCGGATGGAAAACACCCCGGGAAGTTCAGAGGGAAGAAGGCAGCCAAGTTCCTGATATTAAGGAGAAATTCCACCCAAATCACTTCATTACCTTAAAAATCCCAAGGCGCTACATAGTCCAAATGCAAGTGCTGGGTGCAGAAATTTGTTTTTAAAAATAAAAGAGAGAAAAAAAAAAAAGAAATAAAAGGAAGCAAGCAGCTGCAATTCATCCATCATCCCAGGGGCTGGGGCAGACATGCACATATCGAGTTTCCCGAGCTTTGCAGGAAGAATCATGAGCATTGGCCAGGCTGAGCAGGCCCGGAGGGGATGGGAAGCAGAGGGCAGCGGGGAGAGGATGAGGAGGAGAGGAGACCACCAAGAACGGTGGCACCATGGTGCGGGGAGCGGCTCCTCGCCCGTGGCTCTGTCACCCTCACAGTGAAGAAGTTCCTCCTCACCTGCAGACGGAACCTCCTGTGCTCCAGCTTGTGGCCATTACCCCTCGTCCTATCGCTGGCCACCAGTGAAAACAGCCTGTCCCCTTCCTCCCTGCATCCTCCCTTCCTGAGCTTATACATATTAATCAGATCCCCTCCGAGCCTTCTCTTCTCCAGAGAAAACAGGCCCAGCTCACTCAGCCTCTCCTCATCTGCTGCCCGGCCGCAAGCCGGGCCGCTTGTCTTCACGTCACACACCTGAAATACAGGAGCTCGCGGCTCCTCTTTGGACATGCCGGGGGAAATTCCTGGATTTCTGGAGTCAGGGTGGTCTGTTCTCCACGTATGCTTCCAGCAGCAATGGACGGAAGGAATGTTTCCTGGATGGAAGGAATATTTCCCTTTTATAGCCCCCTTAAAGCCCCCTCCTTCTACAACGAGATCATCATGAGCCTGGCCTGGGCACTGGGACAGGATTATTTGGAATTACATGGGCACAGGCTGTAGCTGGCAGAGCACTCGCACAGATGGGACAAAACTGTTGACTCTGCACTGATCCACTGGCTCCTGTTTTCAGGAACGGCAACAAACTTCTGCTCCCCAGCGGGCCGGGCAGCGCGTGGGCTCCTTATCTCCACAGGCAGCCTGTGATGGGCCACGGGAAGCAGAAAGCAGCCAAAAGTCCCCTTTAACTCGGGGAAAACTTCTTCCTGACCCTGAATCTTGTTTCAGATTGATCCAGGCCCGCTGAGCAGAATGCAACACTTAAAAAATGGGCATTTAAGGATGACACCCATGAGCTTGCTGCCCTGCCAACAGTATCAACACCTCCACGAGTAGATGTTGGCTCCGGACCATGGCCATGTCCCACCTTCCGCTACAACCAGTCTCCAATGCCTTCAGGAAGCAGCACAGCCTGGCATCAAACTCATCAACAAAACCCCCAAAACAGGCACTCATTGTGCACTGGGGGGAAAAAGCCCTTCCTGACCCTTGCCGGTTACTGCCTGGAGCCCAAAATATCACCATCGATCGCAGTAACTGTCGAGCCAGATGATGCGAACAGCCTCCTCTGACCTCAGAAATCTATTAAATGTATTAGGTACCAGCTGTTTCCATGCCGGGTGATGGCAAGATAACATCACTGCCCCGGTCACTTGGATGGCTACGAGATTTGAGCGTCTCTGCCCAAATCCCAGCTCCCGGGATGCTCAGCAGTCTGCAGGTAAGAAAAGCTTTTCTCTTCCTCCCATGCTGGCAATGTTCTCTCAGGCCACACCAGGCCGCAAAAAGGGTGTTTTTATCACCAAAACGTGGTTAAATATATTTTGTAGGATGGTATCCACTAAATTGCCTATATGATAGAGTAAAACTAAGCTCAGGATCAATCAGGCTCCCTCTAAACATGTTCTTACTGGCAGGGTGTGTTAGCCCTGTGCGGTCTGCACCGACGTTGGTGGCAGCATTGCCAACCAAATGCTTAAAAGAGGAGCAATCACCGCATATAGGGCTGATCTAAAACCCTGTCTGAGCAGTTTTCTGCAAATAATGGGGTTTCATTCGACACAGAAAGGGTCTGCTTTCTGAAGCTGTATTCATTATCTTCATTAAAGCCATTTGAACAAAACCTAAAGGATTTTGACTGAAAAAAAAAAAAGGCTTTTCCTCTCTTTTTTTTTTTTTTTTTGTTTTGTTTTGTTTTGTTTTAATCCAAAGTTGTTCTGGAAGTTGGTTGAAATGTTACTCAAGAAAGGTAAATATTTGTGTCTCCTCAAAATTTCTCTGGAAAAGAGATGATTTCCCAGTTGGAAAAACTTCCTGTTTTTTCCCAGTTGGAAAACTCCTCTCCCAGTTGGAAAGTCCTTTCCATAGAACCCAGTATCCATACTACTTTTTTTTTTAGAAATACCCACATTTGTAAGCTTTCAAAAACGCTCACTGCTTGCTACGTCTTACCGTGTAAAACCCCTCGCTGTCCAGCACAGGACAGGAAACGACGCCGCGTGACGGATATGACACATGAGATGAATAATTAACCTTGAGAACTCAGACACCTCATCGGCTGATATTAGTCCGCATATAAATAGCTCTATAGGCAAAAAAGCAGGGATCCATTGCCTAAAAAAGCCCTCAAAATCTACCTGCAGCAGCAGCAACACGTTATGAAGACCCCTGCGAAGTCCAAGGCAGGCTCTGCAGTTTATATAATCTCTTCCCTTTTATTTGTTTTGTTCTTTCAGCGCAGTTCTGGTGCCTCAGCCTCGCAGGAGGATATCAGCAAGCTGGAGGCTACGATGACCTGACACTGTTTCAGCTATTTCTTTGCTAAAAGAAACCATCTGCCCGCAGGCCCGTTCCCCGTCTGCACTGGCTGGGAAGCTACCTTGGATGCTGGGCATGTGAGTGGGCACGTCAGGATGGAAGGTCTGGCTTCGGTGGGATTGGTCTGGATTTCAACCAGGGCATTTTTATCCGAGTTACTCATCAGCAGCTCCTCAGGAACCTGCTACCTTGGTCTTGGTGTCACAGATGTAGAAGTCAAGCTGAGTTTTCCTCCAAAGAGCTCTTAACCAAACGGGCTCTAAGAAGTCAATATCCCTCAAATTGCCCTTCTTCTGGAAGAAGTTAATCTGAGCAGTTTTCTCATCCTATGGAAAAACAGACCTTCAGAGCTCCTCCGCTCCGTACAGGAGCAGAAAGCTGAAGGTGAAACAGCTCCTGAGCCCTCACTGCTGCACACGCTGGTGCCCCCAGGTTCCTGGGAGCAGCATCCAAGGCCCAGGTTTTCCAGGGTGCTCCCGGCTTTCCTCCCACAGCGGCTCCTGCATGGAGAGGCTTCTCCAGGGCCGCTGAAAACATATATACACAACCCACACAAACAGACCTACGGCTGGCCACGCGTGACCACAGCTCAGGTCCCTCACCCACTGACGGGGTCCTGGTGCCGGGGGACAGCTGGGGTTGTGGGGTGTCTGGTTGGGTTATTGGGGTGCCTCCAGGTGCTATTTTGGGTTCCTCCATGTTTTCCCTGGAGAAGAGAAGATTGAGAGGGGATCTTATCAACATGTACAAGTACCTGAGGGGAGGATGTAGATGTAGGGAGGAAGGGGCCGAGCTCTTCTCAGTGGTGGCCAGTAACAGGACAAGGGGCAGTGGGTGCCAGTTGCAGCCCAGGCAGCTCCATGTGCCCGTGAGGAAGAACTTGTTTGGTGTGAGGGTGCCCGAGCCCTGGCCCAGGCTGCCCAGGGAGGCTGCGGAGGCTCCTGCTCTGGGGATCTCCCAACCCGCCGGGATGGGACCGGGTGCCCCGAGCTCTGGGTGTCCCTGCGGGAGCAGGAGGTGGGATTACATGATCTCCAGAGGTCCCTTCCAACCTCAGTGATTCTGTGATTATTGACTAATAGTGATGGGCAAACCTGGCTGAAACTGTGGACTCTTCAACAGAGCTCAAAGGCAGAAGGAACTTCCAGGCCATCTAAACACCGAATTGCATCCAGTTACCATGGCTGTAACCTAGTAATTTGTGTATAAATATATCTCCCAGAAAAACATCCACTCTTCATTTCAAGTCATCAAGAAATGAGGAATCTGTCGTTACCCTTTGTAGTTTAGTTTCATACTTAACCCTCTTCATAATATTTTTGCAAATGTTGCCAAAAAGAAAAAACACCCTCATTTCGTTTCCAGCCTTAGAGGGCTTCATGAACTGTGACCAAACAGCATGAAGTAGCAATGATTGTCATTTACTCTGGTTAACAACAAATATTTCAAACCCCAACATATTATATCTACATTTAATGTTCAATTGTGGTCTGATTCCGCTTTCTCCAAAGCAAAACAACAGTTTCTTGCCGTGAACTGGAGCAGATGATGGATCCCAAGGAGGACGAGGGAAAAAAGGCAAAGGGGGAAGCAGCTGAACAGGTTTCTCTGGCTACCACGAACTTGGGGCCCCCAGAAACACTCGCCAGCCCCTGGCGTTGCATGAATACCTGCGATTTTATTTCAGGCGTTAACATGTCTGGACGACGCAGAGATCAGCACAGCATGGGAAAAAACCCACCACACACAAGTAGCCTCTGCTCTCTCTGCTTTCCCCAGGGAAGTCGCTGTCCTGTCTTGCCCTGCTGGTCCCCCCACACTGTTGGACACCTCCCAGGCACCTGCAGGGACAGCGTGAAAAACGTGCACTCCAGAAAACCCCTGGAAAAAGGTCCCTCCAGGCGTCCTTACTTTCAGCAAGTCAGTGCACCGAGCTGTAGGAAGGCACGGTCCTTTGATGCTCCAAGATCTGCAGCTTGGATAAGGCTGAAAAGCCAATTTTTTCTGTTCACGTGTATTTGAAAGGAGCTGACCTTCCTATCCCCTCTCTGAGAAAAACGTAAGAAAAAAAAAGAAAAAAAAAAAAGCACATTTCACCATCCATAACTTCCTTTTCTCACAAGGCTTTTTCTTTCCCTATAGAGGGTAGATCCTAAAGATCAAAAGGACTTCTTCAAACTATTCCCAATTACTCTTCTGCTTCATAAGTAATTGTTTACAAAGCCGAACTGATTAAATTTGGAGTCACTTTGAGCTGTCAGCGCCCGTAACGGAGGATTTCATGTAAGGCAGAACAGGGATTCCTGCTTCCAGCACCAGCGCAAGGGCCTGCAGGTCGTGCAAGGCCAGGTGCCTTTGCAAATCCCGTAATCCCACGCTGGTGAATGCCTGCAGCCTCAATAAGGCAGATGTACAGTGGAATATTGAGCGTTTCCCTCTAACCAGAGGGGTTTCCAAAGCTGCCTGAACACATTCACAATATTAGGAATATGGTGTTTTCAGTTGTCCTGTTTTTCGCTTGTTGTCTTGAGTGAGGGAGCAGCTTTGGCCCCAGCAAAGGTTGCAGGGGCATGGCCCGAGACCAGACACACTATCTAAATAGTGTATGTGGTTGTATTTGTTGCTGCAAACTTGGAAATAATCCCCCCTAAACAGCACGACAGGAGTGTCCACAGAGTGTCCTGTAGGCCAGATGCGAGTGAACGCTGCAGAACACCCCAAATCGACACGTAATGAAACACAAAACAGGAACTCGAGGGGGATTTATTAAGGGTGAGAGGTGGCATTTCTCAACCAACCCTGCCACCGTGTCCCCCATGTTATAAAGGTGCAGCTGAGCCCTTCATTACATCGGATTTTATTAACACAGAGCAAAAGCAGTCATGGTGCAAAAGCCACTGTCAGTTCTATCCATAGCCACTATCCATAGGCCGGACAATATTCTTCCCTGGAGTTATTCCATCTGCATTTGCTCTTCCTCGGTCTCATTTTCCAGCTGCGTTAAAGCATGCGAACCCCTTCTTCTTATTATCCTAATTAACAACACTTAATGTATGGATTTTCTCAAGCCAACTGTATCGGCCTATTATAGGCACTTTCACAATGCCACGTGTGTAATTCCGGTAATTTACACTCGGCAATAATGGTGTTCATAGGAAAAAAAGTTTACTGGAGCCTTTAAAATTATTCAGAAACTTTGGTAATCAGTGACAGTTTGGAAACCTGAAGGTTAAGAAGAGTGTTGAGAAAGTCATTACCGAGGCTTTCTATAAGCTAATGGAGTAAACTTAGATGGGGAGAGGAAAAACTCTTACTGCATTGAGGCTTTCATCACTGTTACCTCTGATCACAGGGGTATTATTGATGTTATTAGCCTGCGTTGCTCAAAAAACATTCCCAAAAAAACACTTTTCTGACTTGAAAACAGCCTCCAGTGACTTAATATTGGCATTTATTTAATCTTAATTTTAAAAAACATTTTCTACAAGTGACTATAGAGACTATTGTGCCCTTTTGTCTATTTACTAGCTGAAGTGAGTAATCAAAGGCCACCGATGCTCAGAGCTCAGTAAGGACATTGTGTTGCTGCTGCTGCCCCCTCAAATGATCCCTGAAATCCATCTCCATGCAGAGGGTGAGCAAAGCAGGGAAGGGCTTTTCCTCAGGGACAGCCTCCGAGGACAAGGCATTTTGGACCTGGTCTCCCTGTGAACGGAGACCATCAGGGTGACAATTAAAATCCCTGGGGGGTTTTGTGGTGGAGACAAGTG
Source organism: Nothoprocta pentlandii (assembly GCA_013398315.1). Taxonomy (NCBI): domain Eukaryota; kingdom Metazoa; phylum Chordata; class Aves; order Tinamiformes; family Tinamidae; genus Nothoprocta; species Nothoprocta pentlandii. The sequence goes on from VZSG01000286.1 coordinate 1,010,864, forward strand.
GCCACTGACAGCAGCACGTGCTGGGCACCTCTGTCCGTGTCTGGACTGCTTCTCCTCCACTTTGGCCCTACGCTCCTTCCCAATATCTTTGAGGCCAACACAGTGCTACATCTTGGAACCACAGCCACCTAAGACACCCTAAAAAGGAGAATTTTGCATGAAACCTCTCCCTCGTGCTGCTCGCAGCGCACAGAGCCGTCACCGCGCTGCAGCCTTTCCATCCCACCTAAAAAACTTTCCATCCCACCTAAAAACCTCACTTTTCTCTCACGTCTTCCTCCTGTCTGGCTGCCTGTTATTCAAGCCCCTTATATCTTCCTCGAGGGCAGTTTGCTGTGTAATGTCCTTAAGGACCAGCCACACGACTCAAATTCTTGCTCTGGCTCCCATTAGCCCCTTTTTCAGCCATTTCCACGTGATTTTCACTTTGCAGCCCGTTGCAGAGCACCAGGTCAGCCCCAAGACTTCCCCTTCGACACTGCCCACAGCCCACCCTGGTGCTCCCCGTTGTTTCTCCTTAAGCATCAACAAGTCAATCCTCATTTTCTGCTTCTTTGTGAAAATGCAATCCCGTTTTTAAGCAAGATTCTTCATGTTTGGTCTGGAGTTCCCAGCTATTTGCAACTTGAATCTACACACACTTAAGATCTACGAGTGACATTTGATAGCTCTAACTTGCAGTTCCTGTATCAATCTAGCTCTTAAATGGGAGGAAAGCGGGTCATCTATCAAAGATATCTTTTTTTTTTTAATCTTTTTTTTCCCCCCCCCAGATTTGTTCACATTTCACCAGCGAACTGAAGCCCGCTGGCAACAGAGCTGCTTTTCTTAGCGTTCTTGCACAGATCCTCTGCAAGTCCCGCGGGCTCCAAGGGCCAGAGGCTGAAAACTGCTATTGTGGCGTGATAAGAGGCCGGATAAAAGCTCATTCTTCCCGCGCCCGCGGAGAAAACCCCTTGCTCTCCGGCGGCTCCCGACAAGGAGAGCGCAGGAAAACAAGCCCTGTGTGGCCATGGCCGAGCCGCTCGGAGGTGGCACTAGGGCCATCGGCTCCCCGCAGCTTCGGGAAGCGCCGGGGCACAACCGGGAAGGGAGAGGGGCCACCAATTTGGGGGGACCCGCAAGACCCCCCCGGCCTCAGTGTCCCCAAGGAGGAGCCCAGGGGAGGCCTCTGTCCCCGTGGGGGGTTACTGGGACCACGGGGATGTCCCCAGTGTGCCCTAAGG
>VZSG01000287.1:0-15285 GCA_013398315.1 Nothoprocta pentlandii
TCCCTTGTGAGTGAGCACTCCCACCAACTGAGTGAGCACTCTCCCTGTGAGTGAGCATTCCATCCCTCTTTGAGCACTCCCCCATTGAATGAGCACTACACCTCTGCCGTGAGTGAGCACTCCCCTATGAGTGAGCACTTCCCCAAGTGAGTTAACCCCACCCCGCCACCTTGAGTACTCCCCCACCGTGGTTGAGCACTCCCTCAAAAGTGAGCACTCCCCTCATGAGTGAGCAATTCCCTCCCCTTGAGTGAGCACTCCACACGGGAGTGAGCACTTCCCTGTGCGTGAGCCCTCCACCTTCCCTTGAGTGAGGACTCTCCCTGCCCCGTGAGTGATCAGTCCACCACCCTTGAGTGAGCCCTCCCCCTGTGACTAACCACTGCCCCGTGAGTGAGCACTTCACCCATGAGTGAGCACTGCACCCCCGCTTCAGTCAGCACTCCTCGCCTTGAGCGAGCACTCCACCTCTGCCTTGAGTGAGCACTCACCACATGACTCAGCACTCCACCATGAGTGAACACTTCCCCCAGTGATTAGTACCACTCCCCCAAGCATGAGCACTCTGCCCCCTTTGTGGGAGAACTCCAGGCACGAGTGAACACTCCCCTGTGAGTGAGCACTCTGTCTGTGAGTGAGCACTCCACCCCCTCTTGGTAACCGTGCGGTCCCGGTGCAGAGCAGGGACCGCACGCGCTCGCCCGTGGGTCTAGTCCTGGTGCTCCTTGTGCCAGGCGGCACAGGGATGCAGGACATGTCACACGCAGCAGGTCGCTCCTGTTGATGGGACTTGGGCACCTCGAGCGAGGCTGCTGTGCAGCGGGGAGGAAGGAAGCCCTCGCGCGAGGGGAGCAGGTGAGCGGGGCCGGGCGCTGACACCAGCGTTGGGGCTGCACCTTGCAGGCGCGGGGCAGGAACCGAAGGAAGCCGTGGCCGCTGATAAAGCCGTCGCCAGGAATGGGGAGAGGAAGCAGGAGGCAGCCCAGCCGCTCGGATGCGACCTTCCCTGCTGCCGGGAATGTGCTGCCTCAGCAGGAAGCGGCCGCGCGGGCTTGAAAGGGCCGATGCTGCTGCGAACATCTGGGGGCTGCGTGTGCCCTGCGGCGCGGCGGGATCCGAGCAGTGGGATCCAAGTGCAACGGGATCCAAGCGGCAGGATCCGAGCAGCAGGTTCCGAGCATGGTGGGATCCAAGCGGCGGGATCCGAGCATGCCCAGCAGCTGCTGCAGACACGAGGTGTTGGGAGGGGACGACTGACCTGCCCCAGTGCCACTGGCTGCAGCACATTTGCTTTGGGCACGGTGCAGTCTCCTCTGTGCCATAAACTGCTGTAACTGCCCCAAAATGCTGCTTGACTCTGGGGGACACTCTGAGTATCCGTGTGCTTGTGATGGGAGTGACTGCAAGGAAAGTCATGGCAGCACAGGGAATAAAATGCAATATCCCCCTTTTCCCAAAGCTTGGGATGAGCCTGGAAAACAAGCAATAAAAAAGCCTAGTCCCCCACTAAGCGCAAAGCAAGACACGTTTGCTCCAGAAACAGCACGTGCTCGCTGGAAACTCGGCCCAGGTGAGTCCGTAATGGGATCCAGGTTTCCGCTGAGCTTGGCTAGAGGTTGCCAGGAGTTCACTGCGTTGTGCGGCTCGGGTCTGTCAGGAACCTCGCAGGCTTTCAGGTCTGGGGATGCTGGCAGGAGCTGCCAGCACGAGCCACAGTTCCAGTGGACATTGGGCCTTCGGAGAGGGGATTTATGGGCACATTGGGCTGCAGGATTGGGCGCAGGAAAGCAGGACAAGGCGGCAGTCCAGGTGCTCATCAGAGAGACACCAAACCCGGCACCCCGACCCTCTCCTTTCCTTTCCCCTAAAAACACGGGTCCCTGCACCAGCTACTGCATTCTCAGCCGCTTGCTGGCCCAAAACCATCATGGGAAAGGGGCCGCCGTGAGCGGGACCGAGGTCTGTGCGGAGGAGCAGCGGGTTCCCCGGCGCTTCCTCTGCCCGCTGACCCGCCGGCCTCCTCTCGGGCTCCCAGCCGTCCCAGGCAGGAAACAGGTGGGATGAATATTTGTTCAAAACAGAGTGAAATTTCCCTGGAAGAATGTGCAATGTGTTTCCCTCGCGGAGCCTGTGGATGGGAAGGTAACGGCCCGAGCGGCGGCAGGCGCTGCAGAGGCCGCGTGGGAGCCGGGCCTCCCCTTTCCGAGGGAAAGTGAGCGCTGTGCTCTTCCTTGGCTCATAAAGCAGCCTGGAAAAGCCTGGAAAAGTGAGGAATCAGCAGCAAGGCCCTGGAGAGCAGTGGAGATCGGTGGTTTCTGGTCCAGTCCTGCGCGGCAGGGAGGGCTGATGCATCAAGTGTGGGGCGCCCTGCAAGGCCGGTGCAAACCCCCTTGGCACCATTTCTGGAGAAAGGAGCCCCAATTCCCAGCTTTTATAAGGCTGACGCTCTGGGGCCATTTCCATGCCACCAGGGGCACGATGCTCGGGGGCGTCCCCGCGGTGGCCGTGGGGTCCCGGCACCGGGGCTGCTGCACGCTCCGGCCAAGGACACAGGTGCTGCCGATTCCGGGACAGATGTTCCCGATTTCCTGCCGCGGGACATTTCCATGCGAACGTTAGTGCTGACACTTGCGCGCGCAGGGCCGGGAGGAGGCAGCTGGCGAGACGGGCGCCTGCCCACGTGGCATCATGGGCATCACGCAGCGCCGGCGCTGCCGGCAGCGAAGCCCTCGGCAGGATCCACGCAGGAACGGGGGGGCTTGCCTGGAGAATGGGTGTCAGGGCTGGCCCCAAGAAGTCCATCAGTGCAAACACTAGGAAAATTGGTGGAGAATGTGCTGGGAGGATGCATTGGTGGAAAAGCATTGAGGGAAAAATGCTGGGGGAAGCAGTGTTGGAAAATGCATTAGGGAAATGCATGGGGAAATATTCATGGGGATGAAGCACTGCGGGAAATGCATTGCAACGTTACTGCTCCTTTCTCGTGGAGAAGACTATAGAAGGGGTGGCTTAGGAGCCCCTATCCAGGACCCCAGTTTCTGATGCCGCCGGGCATGTGCAAACCCCCTAACCTGAGACCCCAAACAGCTCCATGAGGCTCGATCCACAGTGCTGGGGAAGCAAGGGGATGTTTCCGTGCCCAAGCCGGGCTGCAGAGCCCCGGCAGCACAGGATACCGGCGGCTCGGAGCTGACCGGCCTCATTGCAGCAGGGACATCTGCTCTCTGACCCCGGAGCTCTGCTGCCGGCAACCCGGCCCCGGGATTTCCTCCTGCGCCGGGAAGCCGCCATCCCGCTCGCGGGGCAGGTGGGGCAGCCGGGGCCGTGACAGCTCATCCCACGTCCTGGCCATGTCCCCGCAGGCTCGCGCACCGCTGGGGAGGGGGCAGCGGTGCAAAGGCTCCCGCTGCACAGGTGGGCTGCGGAGCGCGGCTGGAGCAGCCGGGATGGGGACCCTTTGCAACCTGCGGATGGGGCACACGGAGAGGTGGCTCCTGCCTCTGCCCTCGCCCCTCCGCTCCCCCCTGCCCCCGGCTCTTTGTCCCTGCGGAGGAAACAGCCCCTCTGAAAATAAACCCGGGCGCCTTTGATCTCCTTTATGGGCGCGCACTGTTTATAGCCCCGCGCGTACGACTTGACACCTTCCCACCTGCGGCCCCAGCGACTGCTTCTTCTCACAGCCACTTTGGATATTGCGCGGCAGGCGGCAGGGCCAGCCGGGGCCACCAGGGCTCCGCAGGGGGCCGGGCCGCTGCCCCCCGGCTCCACACACCGGGTCCCTCCATTGGGATGTTCGCGTGGACACGGGTGGCCCTGGGGACGGTCCCGCCGGGACTGCACTGGGGGCTGAGGGTGCTGGAAGGCGACAAGAAGGCCAGGCAGGAGCAGACACCAACGTGTCAACGTCGTAGACATGTTGCAGTGGAATGAGCTGTGAACTGCGCCCAGCCTGCGCGGCGCTCGCCGCCGTCCCCCACCCAGCCTTGCCTGAAGAATTTCCCACCAAAGGCTGTTTTCGGCTCCTCGATAGGTGCCAGTTAAGGGTGTTTTTTCCGGCCAGCCCAGCAGGGCCCTGCGCTGGAGGTCAGGCCTGGAGGCGGGTGCTGCGGCTCGGGCGCAGCACCTTGCACAGGCGGCCGCTTTCCGCAGCTCCCGGCGCTCAGGGCAGCCCCGAGGGCGGCTGCGGTTGCACTGAGCTTGCAGGTACTGGCTCCCCTCGCTGCTGGGGCGGCGCGGGGGCGATTTGCCTCGCTCTGCCCTTCATGGGGTCAGGGAAAACTGCCATCTTCGGCTGTGGCTGGTGCGTAATCCTGCAGCGAGTCCCTGCTCCTCGCCCGGCGCCTGCCCTTCCTTGGCACCGCGCGGACGGGCATCGCGGCTGCTGGGCTGGCGGTGCCGGAGCAGCCCAGGCACTCAGCACCGTCCGCACGGCCCGGCCGGCCTCCCTGCGGATGTGACTCGTGCCCGGGGCTCCTGCCCCCGCACAGCCTCTCCCGCAGGGCCCGACCCGGAGCGCGGGATCCTTGCAACCCCCCCCGCCAGGCAGCCGGCCCCGTCGGTGGGGGAACATGCCGAGGAAAAGCCCTGTTTGTGCGGAAAGCTGAGAGCGGCCTCGCTGCCAGCTGCTCCTGTGCGGAGGGCTGAGTGACCCCGTGCCGCGCTCGCTCCAGTGGGGCTCCGTGCCGGGGCCGGGGCGCCGCAATGGGCCCAGCTCTGGGAAGGCGAGTGCTGGACCCCGCTGCGCACACGGGTGCAGGGAGGAGATGCCATCGGCTCTGTGCAGGACGTGCAAGATTCCCCACAGTTTGCAGCAAGGCGCCGTCACGCACTTCCCTCCCACCCCATCCAGCCGCTCGGAGCCAAGGCAGGGCTCAGCTTTCCAGGGGGGCAGAGCTGCTGCAAACACGGCCCCGGCCCCTGCTGCGAGCCGCTTTCAGCAGGTACCTTCACACCTCAGCCCCAACTGCCCTGGAGGCAGAGAGCAGCCCCGAGAACAGCTGAAAACGCAGCCCTGGAGCAGCCTCCATGGGGAATCATTCGCAGGGGCTCAGGAGCCGCGGTGTGAACCCCCAGGACCTCTTTCTTCTTCCGTTGTCTCCCTGCGGGGAATGGAGTTGTCAGATGCCAAGCACACACCTTGGGAGACCATCCCTGTATGCACATAGGGAGCCAGTGTGTCAGACCGGAGCCATGGGGAAGACCAGGCAGAGCAGGACACAAAGGGGTTAAACCTGCCGGAAAAGCTGCCGATGGATTTCGCAGATGGCCCTTCAGGCGCCTGCAAACCTTGACAGGTTTGTCTGGTCCCAATCCAGCCTTTCTGTGGCAGGTGCCGGGACAGGGGCGGCCCGGCCGGCTCCCCGCGCTGCCGTGGGAAGCGCACAGCTCCGTGTGGACCTGCTTCCAGCGGGAAGCATGGACAGAAAAGATGCACTGGCTGCACAATGCCCATGTGGTATGGGAAGAATCCTGCTCCCACCGGGGCTGCTGCCCCACGGAGCGGGATCGCTGGGGCCTCGTGCCAGTGATGCCCCCTCGGCACCGCAGCAAGCGCAGCTGCCCGGCTGCAAAGGAGCAGCTCCGGCCGAGGCTCCGCCAAGGCTGGAAACGTCACGGAGACGCTTCCCCCAGGGGGTTTTGCCCTGGTTTGCAGCCCACGTCAGGTTGCACCTCCCCTGGCCACGTGTGCGTGCTGCCCCGCTGGCCGCGGCGGCGCCGCCGCTGCTGCAGACTCGCTGTCTGCACAGGGACTTCCCGTCCCCGCGCGCCGCGCGCTGCCAACACCCGCTCCTTGTGCGCTGGCTGCCGCTCCCGCCGGGAATGCGCGCGGCACAGGGACGAGGGGAACCCCCGGCCGGCGCCGCAAAGCCAGCGAGCAGCCGGGCTGAGCCACCAGCGCAGCAGAAAATGCCTCTTCATTCCCTCCTTTCTGTTCTGATTTCTTTTTTCTCGCTTGCTCGCTGAGGATGCACACGGGTGCATTCCCTCCACCTGCATCCCTCCTTCCCTGGGGTTTCCGAGCCAGCGCCGGGCCGCAGCTCGGCGCCTCGGGGGCCGCTTCCTCCATGCATGAATCGGCCCCGCCGCATCCCGTCTCGGCCGTATCCTGCTGAGTAACCCCGGCTTCACATCCATACATGGGGAAGAGCCGGGTTGGAGGCTTTCTCCTCGCGCAAGCCTCTCCCGTGCTCGGTAAATAACATTCCTGCTCGGGCTGGTATGTGGAAAGCTTTCCAGCCCGCTGACTAACGGCCGAGTCACGGCTGTGCCGCCAGGGCCGCTGCGCCTGCGGATGAGACGGGCACGAGCTGCGGGGCTCTGTCCTCCTGATCCATGCCCAGAGACAGGCATGGATGTCCCTGAGCGCCCGGTGCTTTGCCCGGCTCTGCGGGACTCGTCAGCCCGGGCTGAGCCGTGTTTTGGGCTGCAGCAAACACCATGGGCAGCAGTTTTGGGCAGTAAACACTGTGTGTGCAGAATAAAATAAAATAAAAATATGAAATGAAATGAAATGAAATGAAATGAAATGAAATGAAATGAAATGAAATGAAATGAAATGAAATGAAATGAAATGAAATGAAATGAAATGAAATGAAATGAAATGAAATGAAATGAAATGAAATGAAATGAAATAAAATAAAATAAAATAAAATAAAATAAAATAAAATAAAATAAAATAAAATAAAATAAAATAATAAAATAAATAAAGGTTTTTACACCTGTACAAGGAATTTTTAGCAGCTTCAGGCCACAGCCAGGAAGCACACAGGGTGGGTGCTGGTGGGGAGAAGACTGCCGGCAAGGGCAAAACAGCCCCCGACTGATGCAATGCCGCTGCTGGCTTACTCCGGGGCTTTAAAGAGACTTCGGACTACAAAGAGCCGGGGAAGGCGCTTGCACGGCGTTGCGTCACAGCGCCGGGTGCTTGACGGAGGGGCTGACAGAGAGTTATTCCCGCTCGGCTCCAGCGGGAAGGGGCGGCGGCGCCTGGGGCCGCTTCCCTGGGTGCTCCGGGGCAGCTCCCGGTGCTGAGCCAGGCCTGGGAAGCAGCTCCCGCGCCCAGGCCGGGCTCTCCGGGCTTCTCGGCAGAGGCAGCGCCCAGGCTGCTGGCGACCAGCCGCTTCCTCCCGGGGCTTTTCCCTTCTCTCCCTCTGCCCTGTCCTGGCAGGTGGAAGTCCCTGGCGGAAACATTTGGCCTGCGCCCGGCAGGAGGAGGAGGAGGAGGAGGAGGAGGAGGAGGAAGGGACTGAAGGCCCAGACAGGCTGGGGAGCAGGGCTGGATGCAGTGGCCGTGGGCACCACGGCCCAAATGCCGCTCGGGACCTCGGTTCTGGCTCCGCACTGAGTATCTGCGCTCAAAGCAGCCCCCAGAGCCACAGGGCACCTTTAGCCTCTCGCGTTGGGGACACAGCAGCGACACCGTGTCCTGAGGGCTGTGCCCAGCACCCAAGTAACATCCTGGAGCAGGTCGAGCCCTTTTGCAGCTACGGAGAAGGGAAATGAAAACGAAAGGATGGGATTTCCAGCACAACTGAAGCTGGTGGGAAGCTGGGAGCCGCAGCCCGTGCGGGGAGCCCCTCTCGTCCCCGAGCGTGGCTGGGGACAGCGCAGGAATGTCCCTCCTGCAGGGAGGAACCCGAGCTGGAATGGGCTCCCCCTCCGCAGGGAGCATCGCCCCAGGCACGGGGACCTGTTCCCGGAGTGGCCGGGATCTGCCCAGGAGGAGGAGGCGGCAGGGGCATCCCGGACAAGGGGAAGGAGAAGCAGAAGTGCGGCAAGGAGCTGCCGCTGCCGGGAGCCCTCGCGGCACCGGGAGCTGGAGCCGAGCAAAGGGGCGCGAGGGGCCGGCCCAGCCGCACGGCACCAAACGCTGCCGAGATTCGCCGGGGGAAACGGCCTCCCTGCTGCCCAGATTGGCCCGGGGAGGCTTTTTTCTTCCGTCTCAGCTTCAGGAGAGGAGCAGCGCGGCCGCGGGCAGCCCCTGCACCGAGTGGCCACTGCGGAACGTGGGGCTGGACACTGGGGCTCTCCTGGGCACGGAGGAGACCTCCTGAGCACCAGCTGCTTCATCTGGGGAGGGACGCACCAAAACGAGGCAATTTGGAGCTTTGCAAAGTGTTCTTCCTTGGAAACACTTTTCCTTTCCTTCAGGCACCCCACGCAGGTGCAGGTGCCCGACGGGGCCACAGCTCCTGCCGGGCCTGAGGTCTCCCCGGCACTTGTCCATGGGATTTACCACTGTCCCTCTCCAATGCCACGCCCAGAGCCGCTCTCCAGCTTTGGAAAATGGGATGCGGAGCCGGGGGGAAAGCGGAGTGGCCAGAGGCCGAGGGAATTACGGTTTGAGGGCGTCGGGGAGGGTTTACGAGGCAGCGTGCGGGCGCACACCGATGGGCCGAGGCTGCTTCAAAAGCAACCAGCTCTAAATGGATCAAGCCCCAAGCCAAAAGCATAAACACTAGGAGGAAGTTTGGCTAAAGTTAAATCATGTTTTATTTAAAAATCTCCCTCTCGCTGTTTTAAGATGGAAACTCTCCATCTGAAAAGTGAAACTAAGATTGGAAACAGTCTGCAGTCATTAAGTTTATGCTGTGTGTGTGTTTTTTTTTTTCTTCTCTCTCTGGCTTCTCAAGTAAAATATCAACTGGCTCCACTGTCAGGGACAGGAAACATTAGTAATAAGTTCATAGATTTACATTTTCCCCAGGGAAGCACAGGAATATCAGAGATCAAAAGTCGGAGAAAGGAGTTATTTTTATACAGAGTGATTTGCAACCCGCATTCATTGCGGGGGGAGTAAATAAATTACAGGCCCTTCACTTCGGGGTTGTTTGAGTCCTTTCTCTTTAATGCCGCCCCTTTCAACTGCTGCCGGCAGCCTGTCGGCGGGGACGGGAACGGGAGACGGGAACGGGAACGGGGGACGGGACCGGGACCGCTCCTGCCCGAGGGGCGCCCGGCTCCGGCAGCCCAGGAGCGGGATGGCACTTGGGAGCCACGAGCAACACACGCAGGGACCCGCGGTGGCACCTTAGTGTCCGCACCGCTCGCAAGCGCCGGCCGCTCCGGGGGTCCCGCACACACACACACAGGGCTGCAGAGCTCAGGTACGGGGTGCAGCACGCGCTGCTGCATCCAGCCCCACCGGAGCGGCCAGGGCACGGATACAGGGACGCCCGGAGCGGCGCGGGATGGCCCGGCGGCCGCCCGCCCGGCAGCCCGCCAGCTCCAGTTGCCGTAAAGCCACTGGAAACTTTTACCAGGCCTTTCGTCTCGTGTCATCAATTAAAGGTGAGGTGCTCGCCGGCCGGGCGGGATAACGAATGATAGTTTTAAGTACGACTGGAAAAACAATAAAATACTCTATTAGTGTGACACAGCTGTGAACAATGAACATTAAACAACTTCACGGCTAACAGAGCTGCCGCAGCAACACTTAAGGCCAGGGTTTGATTGATTCCTGTTTGGGATATGCCTTGCAAAGTGACTCTCCATCCACCGAGGCACGGAGCACTGGGAATGGCTCTCTCCCATCCCTGCTACAAAATGCATCCACATAAAATGTGCTTTAAGAATCTCTTAAGGTTCATTAATGTCACAAGCAGGGGAGGAGAAAGGAGTTGGAAGGCCTTGAAGTACATGTCGGAAACACTCCAGAGAAAACTGTAAATGCTGCTGGGATGAACTGCAGGCTCTGGAGGATCAGTCGCGCTGGAAGACTATTTATTTTCCAGTCTATTTTAAACACTGGACTGTTTCAGATAAGAGTTGCCTGTGGTGGCAGACAGGATCGTGGGACTGGTGTGCAGGAACTCGTGCCAGATTCATTTCTGGGGAGTATTTCCTCTCTGCCTTGATAAATCTGCCTTGTCTGGTGTACCAGGTTACTTCCTTTGGAGTTCTCTCTCCTTATTATTACTTATTAAAATTGCCTGCAAATAGCACTTGGGCTTCATGCAACATCCTGTGCTAACAATTCATCCTTCTCGTTATCTCCGAGCTGACAATTCCCACCAGGACCAGGGAGGGTGGGTGGAAAAATGCCTTGAGAAGAAGCAGAAATGGCCATCCCTTCTCGCCAAGCGGGAGAAGCAGGGATGCAGAGGGCAGGAGATAAGCGGGGACTTCCCCCCTTCAAAGGCAAAGCTGCGAATGGGGAGAAAAGGCGGCCGCAGCCCCGCGGAGCCCCTTCCCCGGCCCAGATGGTGCGGGGGGAGCGCGACCTGACCTCCCCAAACTCACCCCCTTCGCCTAGATCTTATCGAGAAAATCGCTCTCAAGTTACAGGGCTGCTCAGCGTGGGGCTTTTAACCGCCCGGACGATGCGAGAGGTGATTGCAGAGGGCGAAGCCCGCGCCGGCTCCCGCGGCCGGGGTCACCGGCCCCTGGACTTTGATACTTGGCTGCTGGCCTCGTGCAGGGCGGCAGCGCACAGACACGCAGCGCGTGGGGAGCCGGGGCAAGTCTGCTGCTCCGAGCACGCTGCAGTGCTGCTCCGAGGGCACTGTGCCTGCTGCTCCGAGGGCACTGTGCCTGCTGCTCTGAGGGCACTGTGCCTGCTGCTCCGAGGGCACTGTGCCTGCTGCTCCGAGTGCATTGCGCCTGCTGCTCCGAGCGCACTGCAGTGCTGCTCCGAGTGCATTGTGCCTGCTGCTCTGAGCTCTTTGCAATGCTGCTCTGAGCATGCTGCAGTGCTGTTCCGAGCGTATTGTACCTGATGCTCCGAGTGCATTGTGCCCACTGCTCCGAGTGCATTGTGCCCACTGCTCCGAGTGCATTGTGCCCGCTGCTCCGAGCACACTGCAATGCTGTTCCGAGCTCGTTGCAATGCTCCTCCGAGTGCACTGTGCCTGCTGCTCCGAGCTCCTTGTAATGCTGCTCCGAGCATGTCGTGCCTTCTGCTCCAAGCTCATTGCAATGCTGCCCCAGTAGCCCCTCACCCTGCCCCTCCAGGCCCGCGTTCCTGCTGCACGTTGCTCCTCTGTACCCAAAGAGCAGCTCTGCACCAGCACCTGCAGCTCTGCCAGCTCTCAGCTGAACTGGTCCTGGCTCCCGCGTGCTCCGGTGCTCCCAAGGAGGCAGGCGAGGGCAGAAGGACCTGTCCACGCCGAGGCCGGGCTCGCTGGGCCGCTCTGCCCTTCGCACGTGGGCTCAATCAGAGAGCATCTGCTTCGCATTGCGGCGCTCCGAGCAGCTTTCCGCCCGCAGCCTCCTGCTAGGGCGTTAATTTTATACACGGGACCACCTCCCACGGCAGCACCGGGCCGTGGCCACCAGGCTCCTGCGCGGGGCGAGCTGCGAGGCCGAGGAAGATGAAGGAGGAGAAGAGGAAGAATGAGGGAGGGAACAAAACTCCCCTCTCCACTGGGGGCTATGCAAGAAGCTGCAGGCGACTCTCGAAGCCTTTTGGCCAGCCCAGGCTGTGTGGACACAGAACGGGACTATTTTGAGCAGCCTTGGTTGTGGTAACGTCCCCAGCGTGGGTAACGTCCCCTGTTATTGATGACACAAGCAGACAAGCCGTGCGGGGAGCCGGGTTTGGGGACCGGCTCCCTGTGACACCGCGATCGCCCTCGCTCCCCGGCCCCGCGCTGGCCAGACAAGCCTCTTAAGTGGCACTTGCTGCCCACAACTTGCAGAAATGGCAGAAAAATCCCGGTGTCGGACTGCAGATAACTCCTCGGGATGGGCTTGGAAGGGAGGAAAGCGAGATGGGCTTTTCTGCAAAACCACTGGAAAACAGGCCTCTGTGAGGGATGGCAATTTTGGCTTCCCAAACTGCGGCTCTCCCAGTTACTCTTGGAAGCACTAGCCATTATTATTTTCTCTCTTTCTAATCATCGTTCCCTTTTCCTTGGCGCTCAGTGATGATATTTTGTGTCACCGAGGAACCGCGGGAGCCTGGCGGCTCCTCCAAGAGGGACCGCATCCCCACGGGGACATCCGAAGGGCTCTCTGGCAGCCGCCGGCTTCCCAAGCTTCAACTGAAGATCTTCTCACGGTTCTCCTACACGAAACTTCTGGGTTCTGCCAAGATGGGAGGAAGATCTTCCCTTGCACAGCAGTTTTCCCTGCTGAGGGATAGTGTTCAAGCACGGAAAGGTCAAGGGAAGGTGTTTGGCTCCTGCACTGACATCGAGCTGGTGTGAGGGACGTGCTGCTCCGTGAAGAGGGAGGAGGTGGTTGCATGAGCAGCCCGAGGACCCTCGTCACACCACGCGGAGATGCTCCTTGGGGCTGCCAGGAGGATGCAGGGGCACAGAGTGGCCTCAGTGCCCACCATGAGCCCTGAGGGTCAGTCCCAAGGTGCCTTCCCGCCACTCTGCTGCAGGGCAGCGAGGACCTGGAGGAGGGCAGTGGGCACAGCCCAGCCGTGTGGAGCGCTGCAGGGGCTGCTCGTGGCCAGCACAAGCAGGAGCAGGAGCAGCGCGAGGAGGCTGCAGCCAAAGGGCTGCTTCATGTGGCGCTGCGGGGACGTCCTCGTGCTCAGCGGTGCCGCAGCCACGGGACGCTTCCCCGCGGCCGCTCCAGAGGCCTGTGCAGTGGATGCTCGGGTCCCGCATGGTCCTCTGATTAAACCCTTGTGCCGGTGCAGGGTCTCTCCTGGGGCTGTTTTGGAGCAGCTTCTCTTGCCAGGACACATTTCCCGCACAGAGCCACCAGCTCACAAGTCAACAAGTCCCGTGGCCCTAACACCCAAAGGCTACTGTGCAACCTGCTGTGTCGGTGCAGACCCACGCGGGGCACGTGGAGCTGGAGGAGCACTGGGAGCCTCTTATCAAGGCAGACGGGAGCAGCTCAGCTCAGTGCTCCAGCTGGCAGCGCTCCGGGCAAGCCGGCTGCTGGGAAGCAGGAGGCCGGGAATACCCGTGTCCTCTGGGCCAGAGGAGCAGTTCTGCCTGGGAAAGGTCTCTGCAGCTGGGTACTTTCCTCACAGCATGAGCGGATCCACCCTCTTCCCCAGTTTTGCAAACGCTGCAGCTCGTAGGTGGCTCTAAGCAGCGATGCTGGTGCTGGGAGGACTCTCCTGTGCTTGTTGAGCAGGTGCCCAGGAGGGCAGAGATGGGGGAACTCTGGATGCAGCACCACGAGCTGCTGCCCCAGCCTTTCCAAGGGTTTCAGAGCCTCCAAGGAGAGAGGGACACTTGTCCTGGAGCCCCTGGGAGGAACTGGGGCTCCGGTGGCGCGGGGGAACCTCCAGGCGCTTTGATCCATGCGGCGGCGTCGAGCAGCTCCGCAGGTAGCGGCACCGGAGCCGCGGGCTTCGTCCTGCCGCCCCCGCAGGGAAACGGGGCTCTCCGCTCCCGGCAGCGCCACTCGCCAGCGGGGACAGAGCTGGGCTTAGAACACCCTGCCCAGCACAGCCCGGCGCTCGCCCGGGATGCAATAGCCCCGGGCTCTTTGCTTTGGGGATCTTTGATTTGCAGCCATCACTGCCTCCTCTGCAAAGCTGTCGATGTTGGTCACAGAGCACAGGACTCGCTCAGGAGCAGAGCCAGAGCCTGTTCCCTGTTGGCAGCATCACCTGCACCCAGCCTGGCACGTGCTAGCCCTGGATGGAGCGATGCAGGGCGCTTGCCCCTCTCACCGCAGAGAAAACAAGCCGAGATGGGTGCAAGGTGCTGGCAGCGAACCAGGGGCAGCTGAGGATGTCCGAGCGGCTGCTGGAGCAGCAACGAGCAGATATGGCAAAACCCTGCCCAACATAGCAGTGAAGAGGAAGCCCTTGGGGAGAAACTGGACCCTGGGCTTTGAGCTGCAGGAAGCCCCAGGGGTAACTGCAAACTCTGCTTTCCCTCTCCCACCAAAAATGTGCACACAAAATGAAGCAGATGGGCATCCGACCCTGAAAACACAGGTGAAGGAGGGTGTTTTCCAGCCAGAAAGTGGCCCAGGAGCAGGGCCGGGGCCGGGTCCCTCGGCGCCGCCCCGCCGGGAGCATCGCTGCGCGGCCGGCCTGCCGCTCGCAGGGCATATGGTCCCTATTTATCTGCCTTCTTTGCTGCTGGATCCCTTTCAGAATAGTTTTCTGCAATTACTTGAAGTTTCCTCGGCGCAGATTGGGAGTGAAGCCTGGGCTCCGGGAGATGAACTGCAGACCACTTGGCATGGAAGGGAGCTGTTAATTTGCCAGCAGCACAGACAGGAGGAGAAGGAAAATGAAGAGAGATAATTCATTTCCATCCCGGGGCAGTTTTAAGAGAAAATAGGGGCTGGATGGACACAACTGGAGCTCGTTATTAATGGCTGTGCGCCGCAGCCAGCGGCTTGGTGAGAAACCAGACCCAGCAGAGCTGACCCTGCAGGCATGCGGGGCCACCGGCTCTCCTGTGGCACCCACGGGGACACGGGCCAGCGCCCCAATCCATGGGCCGTGCCAGCCTTTTGCAAGGAAGCAGCAGCATTGCAAAGTGGCAGAAAGGGTTGAGTAACTCCCAGGTGCTTTCCTTTGCCGGAGCAAATGGATGCTCCTGCATGGGCTATCGGTAAGAGGGTGAATCATCATCCCAGGTGCAACTGCAGCTCCTTCTCTGGAGATCTTCCAAACCCACTTGGATGCAGCCCTGTCACATGCTCTAGGTGACCCTGTGCGTGCAGGGGGGTTGGACTACATGATCTCTAGAGATCCCTTCCGAACTTAAGGAGTCTGTGATTAACTGCCTTGACCTGGTGCGAGGCTGGGAGCCGCTGCCGGCACCTTGCACAGGGAGGCAGAGGCGCCTGCCGGGCGCCGCACGAGGAGCCGGGGAGGTTGTCCCGCTGTGGGCTGTGATTTGCAGCTCTGCTCCTACGTGCGGGGTGCCGCGTGGCTCTGGCCACCCAGACAGGGCATCGCTGAGACCGTCGCCTTCACTGCCCTGCGCCGGCTGCAGCTCCCAAGGGAGCCCTCTGGGCTGCCGCCATCCCCCGGTGCAGGAGCTGGGTGCAGGCACCAACCGCCCGCTCCAGGGATTCGCCGGTGCCTGGGGCAGAAACCGGGCTGGGAAGCAGCCCGTGGCTCCTGGGGAATGGGCATTAATGCCAGTCAGTGCTCCCAGCAGACGGAGGCCCCACGCCGCTGCCTCCAGCTCGGGGACGCAGGAGGCAGTTGCTGCAAGCGAGGAGTTTTTCTGCAGATTCGGATGACGTTGCAACATGGCCCTAAACCAGGGCAGCAAACTTTCCTACGCCGCTGCTTCTTGTGACCGAAACCAGGGCGGGCTCAGGGGGCCTCTTTCTGAAGCACTGAGCGGTGGTTATTTTTTAAGGATCCGAAAGAGAGAAGCCCCGACCCTGCTCGCCCCG
>VZSG01000287.1:22109-32519 GCA_013398315.1 Nothoprocta pentlandii
GCCCACGGTTGCCGGACCCCGCGGCCCCGTCCAGCCCCTCCGCTGGGCATCGAGCCTGGGCGAGAGGCCAGCAGTGAAGGGGCTGGTGATTCTGCCTTGGGGAAAAGGGTTATCCAGGGGAAACGTGCCCCTTGGCACTGGGCTGGGTCGAGCTCCGCTAGCTGCTGTGCAGGACAAAGTCGTTCATTCTCTACAAAGCATCCTCAAGGTGTCATGTGCAGGTTGGGCTCCCCTTGGGGACCGGGTGACAGCAGCGGAAGGTGCCAGGGCTGTGGGTGCTGCTCGGAGCTGCCCTGCCCTGTTGTCCCAACCCTGCAGGGTGCAGCCGACAGGGGAAGGCGCTTTGCCGCAGGCCATGAATCCTCTGCAAAGAGAGGAAATGATTGCGGAGGATCAGGGCTCCGCTCGGCCCTGCCCTTGCTGGCAGGAAGCTGCTTGGGTCTCCGCCACGAGTGACTCCCCCGGGCCAGGTCGCGGTCAGGAGCACAAGCCCGGACCTGCTGTGCCCTTGCACAGGGGCCAGGTACATTTGGAGCAGCGCAGCCTCCCCCAGCAAGCTGGTCTCAGGCTTTTCCTTCCCTCGCACCTGCTTTCCCTTGGCTCCTTCCCCACCACGTTAAGCAGCACATGGGTGTAGAACAGGCAGAAACAGCCCTTCTTTTAGCTTTCCTTCCCCAGGGTACCGCTGTGCGAAGGCAGGCACCCAAGCCTCAACGAGCAGGTCCTGGGAAAGCGAAGAGGAGAGCCTGAGCTCTCCCTCCCCGAGCTCCCTCCTGTTCCTCCCTCTCGCGTTTGGATTTCCCCCCTGGAAGCGCTCAGGGCTCGGGGCCAGGCACCTGCTGAGCGGGGCTGCGGCGGGCGCCGCTTCCAGGACAGCTGCCGGTGGCGAGCGGCCGAGGGAGGGAGAAGCGGGACCTGCCGGGACCTGCTGGGAGCGCCGTGCGGCTCCCATCCAGCTCCGACCTCCCGCCGCGGGGACAGGCCGGGGACTCCCGTGCTGGTGGCCACTATGCTCCCCTGGCAGGGCTCATCCCCAGCCCCGCGTTACCGCTCGGCCGCGGTCCGTGCAACACACACAAGTGGCGAGCAGAGCTTTTCCCTGGCAGGGATTTCAGCCGACGGCCTTTCCTCAGGGTGGGAACAGCTCGGAAAGCTGCTGCCGTTGCCAGTGACACACAAGTGCAAAGAGGAGGCGTTTGCAAGCTCTTCCCCTGCAAACACATGCTCTGGAGCAGACCCTGCTCCTCCTTGGCTGCTCTCAGCTCGGAGCTCTCCCCATAGGAGGTATCTGCCCTTGTCAGGACAGGGGATGCTCCTCGGCCTGGCTCACCCCTCGATCACCTTCCTGGAAGGCAGATGCCATCAGGGAAAACTCCTCCCTGAAGGCACTGGGGGATGCAAAGGGTGCAGGCTGGACCCCCTGCGCTTCCCGCAGACGAGCCCCGGAGGGCCACGTCCCGCAGCGACTCAGGTCGCTCTCCGGGCTGCTTGCAGACACCCCACGTGCTCGTTACACCTGCTGCGGATGTGGTTACGCACACGGGGTTGCACAAGGTACCCAACTAAGTGGTTTTCTTTTAAGAGGCAAAGGCACCGCTTCGGCTCGCCTTGAAATGTTATTAAAAGATTGGTTCCAACCACGGCCAGGGCACGCAAACAAAAGCTGTGTTTGCTAGGGGAAAAATCTTGAGGAAGGGAGGAGGGTGACCTGTTTGTGAGTGGGCCAGAAGGCTGGAGGGCAGAGAGCAGGGAGAAGAGAAGGGAGGGGAAGCTCTGGGATGATTCACGGGCTGGAAGGGGGTGTTTCTCAGAGGTGCTGCCCGTTTGCTGCAGTGTGGGCTGTGGGGACAGCTGAGCCTCGGGGTGCTCAGACAGCCCTGCCAGGGGTTGTGGCAAAGCTCCAGCCCCACACCTGCACGGGCTGCCTTTAAAAGCTCGGTAGCTCTTACCTTAACCCTCCACAGGGCAGAAAATGTATTGCGAGCTTCTCAGTTCAACCTCCTTGGGTCCCGTAGCTCTACAAAGCATTTCAGGTTTCCTGCTGCAAAGCTCCTGCGGTGGCAGGACGTAAAGGCACCAGTAGAACTTTCAGCTACAAAAAAAGGAACCGAATGTCTTGGCGAGGCTGTCGACACCCAAGACCACTCTTGCCTTTTAATTCAGACTCACGAATCAGCAAATTATGCACTGATACTGCCCTGTTACAGCAACAGTGGAGGAGGTCTAGGAAACGCACTGCTACACAGCCAGGCCTAACCCAGGAATTGATGACCAACTACAGGGGAAAGGCAGCAGGACAGCCCGTGAGCAGCCTCCAGTCCCCGCCGCCTGAAAACAGCTCCTGCACTTCGTAAAATGCAACATCTCCCTCTGCTGTCTAAGGACCATTATAGCTCCTTCGGTCCTTAGACAAAAACACCATCCAGGAGCTTGATGGCAATGCACTGAACACGAGATTAGTGGGATGCACAGGGCTCGGTCTGCAGACATAACCACTACTGAACTCCCTAATGACCGCAGCTAAGCATGAGCCTCTTCCAGCTTTAAAAACAAAAATCAATGCTGCCCTACAGGAGAAGGTGGTCTCCCGTGTTTTTAACTGTAGCCATTTATCATATAAATAGCAGTAATAGCAAACATATTAGTGATTTTATCAGACAGAGAACATAACCTTGCTTCTTTTTTTTCAAATTCCTTTTCTCTTCTGGTGTCTTCTGCTGTGAGCATCAAAACTGCTTTGAAGACCATGGCTGGAAGCAGTTGAAGACTTCAAGATGTGCTGCAGGTGTGGCTAAAACAATGCTAAAAGATACTACAAATGTTAGTAAAAATCCTGACCACAAGAGTTTTGTCCTTCTTATGTTAATCTCACCTGTGACCGTGCTGTGTATGTGACCAGAGGCAGATGCCTAGAGCAGGTTTGTTGTGACTTTGTTAATCAGGTGGCCTTAGTAACCAGACTACACGGCCACTGCTTTATTATAGACAGGGTCCTTTAAAAGATCTCATCCCCTCCAGCATAAGGAGATCAGGGGATTTACTGCTGTAATTCCAGCCAAAGCGATGCCGCTTGTGTTGGGCAATGCACGTTGACATCAGTTTATCAGACCTATTAAGGTCAGCCTTTAACCAGAGCCAGATTCATTCCAAAAACCAGCATCTCAGTTGCGTTCCTGTCCCTTCCCCTCCTGCCCTGGTGCCAGCCATCCCTCTAAGCTGTCTCCTGGTGCTAGACACAGGAATGTCGCAGGCGCAAGGGAGCCCGATTAAATCATCACTAACAATGGCCTTGTGGGGTTCGCTAGGGCTCCCAGATCAGCTGCTGACAACGAGGTGAGAGCAGCTCCGCAGAGCACTTGGCTCCCAGGTAGGAACACGGCACTGGATTTAAAAGCCCAAACTAGCTTATTGCATAATAAGCTTTTTTATAATCCAGATTTTTTGCACATAAACTTTATGAACCAAAATTATACAGAGAGCAATAAATATGCCCCTCCACCTTTTTTAAACCAACCAGTAAGTATCAGCACGGCCTCTGACAAGCTGTGTAAACACGTTTATATTTGTTAGTTTGATGAGGTCAGCTCAGAGACACAAAGCTCTTCAGCAGTTGGAATAATAAACAGGAATCTATTGCTCAGTTTATCTCTGAATGGTTGCAGGGATGCTCATCACAGCCACGTCGTAAATTCCACTGCTATCAGACTAGCAGGTGCCAAGACATTGCCTCTTACTCACACACAAATTTAATCAAAATTAAAGTAGATTTTGTGTGCATTTTCCAGGCAACTTATTGCTTGCTCCCAGTATTAGGTGTACAAAATAGGGAATAATGCCTAGCTAATAAGTTTTTGCAACTGAGATTTGGCTTCCACAGTCAAATGCATCTGGACGGACAGTCAGGTATGATGGTTTAGCAGGAACAACTTGACTTCTGCCCGACTGCCACTACGAGCCACTCTGTTTTTCACCCTCTCATTTGCAGCTACTCCAACTGCAGATAACAGAGATATCCCGATCCAACAAAATTTACATCTAGAAGAGTTAAAGCTGAGGGTTGCAGTGGTTGATTAAAAAAATTACAAGACAATAAAACCTTCTTAATTTACCCAAGAAAAGTCGTGAGTTTATTCCTCTAATTCATATTAGTTTGATTAGAGCCATGCTATCCAAACTGTTTTCATAACCTGTCCAGTCCATTGTTTGAAAGACTGACATTGCACACAATAAATCAGGACAAAATACATTAAAAAAAGAGCTGTAGCATTTGCATTACTCAGTTTCTAATGTGTGCCTTATACCATTACACAGCCAGCAAGAACTGTTTTTATGGTGGTGCTGTAATGAAGTATATTGACCACGAGAAGGAAATGATAAAAGTTCACATGAAGATAGCATTTTATAAATTATATGAACTTTATTTATAACTCATCTTCAAAAGTCAAAAACATGACAAAGTAATTGCTCGGAAGCGTCTAACTGCTCCTGAAACATTTTATCAGAATTTCATGGAAGTGCACTTAGAATAGTAGCAGAAATCTAGTTTCAGGTCAACCAGTATCACAAAACTTGATTCTCAACAGAACCTAGAAGTCTCCACCCAGCCACTAATGCATCATAATCTCTTTGCAGATTAAGCATTAAAAACTCAAAATACAGAACTATTCTCCAGAGCACTACGAGATTTTCTTCTTTTTCTCCTGGGACTGACCACCCAGTCACCAAGCATATACTCAAGCATGAATCTATACTAGTCCGTACAAAGTCTGTGAAAATTACCAAACCCAATTCAAATTAAATACATTAGAGGTCTGTCTGGACACACAGTCCAATAAAGTGGTTTGAGCTGGATTATATCACGTTACCTCCTGGTTCAGGGTAAGGCTGTGCTGCCATCTGCAGAGTGCAAAGTTAAATCTGCTGGCCAAACTGATCAGTGGCGAGTTCTGTGGTTGTGCAGGTCCACCACGCCAAGCATCCCGCTGCCAAGTCACTGTGTACTGAGATCTCAGTCCTACGCTGATTTACACGTTTTCATCAGGTGCCTCAGCTGGCTGGATCACAGCATCTTGATTGTTAAAATTAATGAAGTGCTGAACTAAGAAAAGGAAGCTCTGTAATTAACAGAGCAACGTTAAATAATGGAATAAATCCATTTACCATGTATTGGAATAGTCATCCTACCTTCTGGTTTCTATTTTACTTTTACTGTTTAACTATATCATACATACATTACATGGAGAACAATCTATGCACAGGTTCAGCTACTTTAGTGACATTCAAATGAAGCTCAGGAATTCAAAATATTTGCTCAAATTGAAAGGCAGAAAAGTAGTACCATGTGAGCCCTATGGATTGTAAATATATGTAGTTTTTAAACCAACTTGCCCTGAGGGATGTAAAAACTAAATACATACATGAAAATTTTATTTTAAATAAGCAGCAGCATCATTTCAAAAAACTTCAAAATTCCTCTGTTAACATAAGGTTTAAAATCAAATTGAGAAAACTAATGCCAAAATCATGAAACAAAGCCAGCAAATATGAATATTATTTGCTATATTACTTAAATTTCATCTTCAAAAAACAACACACTAAGACATTTTGATTTCCAGGTTAGAAGCTATCTTTGTCACAGTATGGAAGAAAACAGTAGGCATGAAATTTAAGTATTTTGAACTAGTTTCTTACATAGTTGCACAGATTTGCTTGGGAAGTTTGAATATTTATATAGTTGTGAGGCTGACTATGAGAATTCAAACACTCGCAAATATTACGGAGTCACAGTTATTACAGGTCACTTGAAGTGAGAACCGATCTGACAACTCCATCTGACGCCTAAGCTCTTGCTGAACCAGAGCTGTGCATACACCTCTGACTGCATCATTTAAGAAGCGTGAATCAGACACTGGGGAGACTTATTTACTTACTAGCTCAGGCTATTCCTTCTGGAATGTTTTTGCCTTTAAAAACTCACATGAACAAAAATGCAGAAAAAAAGGATCTATCATTAAACTCTGTGTGAAGCTAGTAAGAAAATCAGGCTGACATGGTTGCCCAGCATACAACATGCTAACAAGAGACCAAATGATACAGAAATTCCAAACCAGGATTCGAAACCAAGAGATAGATATTAAAGAGTCTTCCATATTTCTGGATGCCTGAGTTCATCTTGGGATGTAAAGGAAGAAACGCAAGGAAGGTGGGCACTTCCCCCCTCATGGGAGCTTGGTTTTACAGTTAATCTTCTACTTGGTTCATTTATCACGCAAAGAACGGATCAAAACCTGTGCCATCATATCATCTTCATCAGCATCATAATCCTACAAACAAATAATACAGGAACTCTTACTGCAGCAGCCACATTAGTTAATACAACATCAAGCAAATTCAGAAAACAGCCGCCTCAATTTCATTTACTAATTATCCAATTTCTCTAGAACAATGAATAAACTGACTATTGAGATATCATCTGCATGGATCACACTACACAGTAGCAGCTATGTAACAAAGCTGGAGTTTAAGAATCATCACTCTGTATTCCAAAGGCAAGGAAACACATACCACAAAAGTATCATACGAAAAGCGATGTCGCCTTTGAAGGTGCTCCATAAAGTTAGCACTCCTGTAGTTTGGATCTCCCCAAGGCATTGAGGCACAAATTGGGCAGACCTACAATGAATAAAAAGGACAGTGACAATACGATCAAACAAAAACATTAAAGTCTGAGACTTGTGACAATTGCTACTCTATACGCACAAAGATTTTATATTATTTTACTAGGACTTTTAATAACAAAAATCAAGTGAGTCTGAATTTTTATTTGATTTTTAGTCCTCTGAGCTGGAATGGTTTAGTCTTCTCTTTATATACAAAAATACTAATTATCAAGTACAGCTGTTTGCTTTGGAAGGCTTCACCTATTTCGCAATAACAGAAAAGTTTCCTTGTACTCTTTTGCAAAGATGACTTCTGTCACAGGGATTTTTTTCCCTTCATAATTTAATGATTTTGAATTCCAAAGAACACTTTCATGACAAATGAAAGATTCAAAGTTAGTTTCAAGTTTTGTAATTCCTCTCATATGTGAGAGAACAGTGCAGATGAAGATTATTAGACAAGAAGCATTTTTTTCCCAAGTATTTCTCACTTATGCGTTTATAGTGGTATCTTCTTGCTGAGCACAGCATAGACAGATCTTAAGTATTTTTTTTTAATTAATGATGTTGTGTTTAGTACTGTGCATAATTTACTTCAAATGCCTGTCATTTTTTAAGTATAAAACAAGAATGTGAACTGTATGCAATAGGACTGGAGACTGGTTACCCCTAGAGAATGTTTCTAAAACCAAAGTTAGCTAAAACTTAAATGTGAGAATAGCATACCCACCTTTGACTTTAAAAGAATCAATTACAACTATGTACTGAATTTCAAGCAGCAATTCTCTCACTCACTGTCTCAAAGGGAGTTAAGACCAGACCTGATTGCAATTCTTGAATCAAAGCTCATTACCACTTGTTTTGCATCCATGCTGTGCAGTGTTTTGCAGTGTTCTACTAGTCCTTCTTGATCAAAGTTTTTCTCACTGCAGTACGGACAAGGAAAGGTGAAGCGATTTGGAAAATTCCTAGTTGGAGTGGAAGGGGAAGAAAAAGAGACCATTTATCATTTTAGAAACATTGTTCCCAATGTCTCCTAAATGTTTCACTGAACCCAATTGTTCTAGCTACTTTCTTTCCAGTTTTACATTTTATTCAAAACAATCTCATTCTACGTAGTTAAGGTAAGCTAATTGCATGAATCAGCTTTTTAATTCCTATTAAAATATTACAGAACTCTTAATATCATCCATATTGATACAAAAGTAGCTCTTTTACAGGTATCATTTATTCTTTTGCCTTCTTTAATTTACTTATTTTTTTTAAACAAGGGACAATTAGTCACCCAACATGCTACAATACAAATCACTGCAATCATTTCCAACTTCCCTTCATTATAAGTTACTAGGGTCAAGACACAAAGATAAAACTACTATTTAATATCCCCTCTCCACATATACACACACCTTTTACTAAGCACCCTGATCTTGAGCTACAACTTGCACGATCAACACTGGAGAGCAGAACAGCTTGTCTGTGCACATTCTGATGTGGGATTAGGGTTTAGTTTAACAGTATGAAAGGATTACATGAATTAACACCCAAATTGAGTGAAGAGGTAGAGGCTGTTTTTATTCCAGTAGTCAACAGTTTGCATGATGCTTTGTAACACCGTTAACTTTTTAAAACAAGATAAAAGGACAGTTCTCAGAACAAGAATCAATTTTGAGGTTTCACTAGGATTAAACATTTACAGCCAGCTCAAAAAAAAAAAAAAAAAAAAAAAAAAAAAAAAAAAAAAAAAAAAAAAAAAAAGGAGCATGTCAAGAGAATCACTAGTTACCTGGTGTTGTGAAGTGGTTCTTTAGTTACAGCTTTTACACCCTCCATTATGTAATTCTGGTACTTTGAACAAGAAGCTGCATGGCTCCGCATCTTAGAGAGATACATCTGGACAGGCAACAATTAAACAGCAAAGTTTATTTGAACTACTTAGGAATTACCTGCAAGCTTTTTAACAGAGGAAGTAAATGATACTTAAAAGAAACAGGCTTTCTATAGAGAAAACACTGAACAGAGGAAAACACTTGGGCTAATGAGACAGCTGTAAATGCTACAGATTAGTTAACCTGTAACTTTGTTGCCTGTAATAAGTTACAAAAAATACGCTGCTCGGGACAGCTCACTTCTCCTAAGCTGTAATACAGAAGCTTCATAGAAAGCCAGTTCATCAGGTTGCTGAAGAGAGGAGTAAATATGATTAATAACCTGGCTTTTAGTAACCCATTGACATCAAGATCTGTGCTGCAGAATATTGTCAGATACATACAAAGTACAATAAAGGAACTGAAATTAATCTATTTCCACAACTTTTACTTGCAAAAGTAAAAATTTTTCCCCCCGGGGGGGAAAAAAAATCCTTTCTATACTTGAAGTCAGGCTAATGATCAATTTTAAAGCATGTTTTAAATTAGTTAACAACCCTACACAAGCCAGGAGGAATGGTGGCATAGGAGGTGTAAGGGGTACAAAAGCAGGTAATAACCAAGATGGTTTAGACACCAATTAGTAGTGTATGTGAGCTAAAAAATATAAATAATGAATCAGCCTCCATCAGAAACCACTCGCAAGTCTGACCATGCTGTTTCCAGCATTATCCACCACCAAAACCTCAATTTCTCAGTAAGGAGATCTCCATTTCAAGGCACTGCAATTTCCTGTCTTCTAGATTCAGAAAGTGACACTACTCAGAAACCCGAAGTGAAACTAACTGAATAGACACCCCACCTTCATTATGAGAAATACATAAAAACAGCAGTGCAGGAAATAATTTGTTTTAATCAAGAGACAGCTGTAAACGCTTTTTATTAATATAGGGATGTTCTTTAAGTTTTTAATTAAATATTTTAGCTCCAGAGTGAATCAGTTAATCTGAGGATGAGATACAGGCACATATGAACTATGAAGCTGCAGCTCTGCTGTAATATGCATCTAATTAACCTTTTCTTACTGCTTTTTTTCCATCTGTCAAGATATTTTCCCACACGTTCAAATAATGCTAAGAAGTCTAAACTTACAAGGAGTAGGTGTAACGGTAGGAAGGTGTCCTGCAAGTATTTAACAGGCAGGATTCTGCATAACAGTAAAATGCATGGAACACACTGGTCACATAGCAGGGCTCTGTCTCGCACCTATTCTGAAGAAGCAAAGCCCTTCTGTTCAAAGCCTAGGCTGCCAGCATTTCAAATAGCATTCGCCACTGCCTTATAGCGTTACACCTATGCAGACATGCCCACAGTAACACTCATTTTTAATCCAACACAGCATCTCGCACTCAGAACTCGCTTCCGAGGGAGTTAGCAATAAAAACCGTGGAAAGAAGGCCCACCCTGGGGTACTGCCCACAGAAATGAGCCCGTAGCAGGCACAGAGCAGGGCGCTCGGCCTGCTGCGCGGAGGGGGAAGCGCCGGCTCCCCCGGGGCCGCCCTACCTTTTTACTGCAGCCGTTGCACGCGGTCTCCGTCGCCTCGATCTGCTTCTCGAGGTCCAGGGCCCTGGCGCCGGGGCCCAGGCTGCTGCGGCAGACGCCGCAGAGCGGCTTCTTGGCCTTGAGGCACTCCTGCAGGCAGGGCGTGCAGAACCTGCGGGGCAGAGCGCCGTGAGCCCGCCGGGCGTGCGGGGCCACGGGCAGAACCGGGGCCACGGGCAGAACCGGGGCCACGGGCAGAACCGGCGGGCTTGGGGCGAGGGGAACGTGCTGCTCTGGGCCCGGCCCCAAGCGCCGAGCTGCCCCTTCCCCCCCGGCAAGGC